>JAEAOA010001249.1:7500-270000 GCA_016746295.1 Potamilus streckersoni | reverse complement strand
TTTCATATGTGTGAAGATCTAAGTATATAATATGACTAAAAATACAGATTTTATTCGATAACATCATAGAGAACCACGATGTACAATGCCTCAGAAATTCATTCGAAAATCTCAGACATTATACATGTGCAATAAATTATATTATGACGTCATTTGTGGCGTCACAGGGTGTCATGAAATGTGTATCATATGAATAAATATGAGATGTGATTGTGAACCTAATTATAATTGTAGCTATATAACAGCAGCAAAAAAAAAAAAAAAACATGCATATCACTTTGGAGACAACTTACTCTCTTAAGGATGTTTACAAAGGCATGAAATAAGCTGATTCTCTACCTTACTGGACTAGATTCCATGTGAAACATGTACTTCTATACATCTGATGGAGCGTCGATTATATATGAAGAAGGTTTAAAAAGATAATGAAAATGATGTTTTAAGATGGAATAGAAATTCTACTTAAATATTAGTTTGTAGGTGTCTCATATTCCGCACCAAAAAATAAAATTTAGTAATCTACTGGTTCAAAACATAAACATCATGAAAAAAATCTATATACATAATGTCATATGATTTAACATAGAAATAAACATGAAAGATTTTATAAACAATAACAGCTGCATATGTCATAAATTATGCACACGCATCGTTACTTGTAAAATCTTCTTCTGAACACCATGCCTATATCTAATACATCTCGTCACAGAGATTCTTCGCTCTCAGACAATTTTAAGTATCATATCTATCACCTCTATAGGAAACGATGTACAATCACCTATGAGTATTGCCAAGCCAGTCGACGTGGTTAAGTTAAATTATTCGTTAAATCGTATCGGTTAGCTTAATACATTTTAGCTTTTTTATTTTCTCAGTGTTTTCTCATGAGTCTTAAAAGTATCTTTCAAACGATTTTAATGGTACAAACGTACACATTTTCATGAACAAATTTACTGCAATGATAATTATTTTAAACTAAAACATTTAGATTAAAAAACTGAGGAACTATTACATTTGCAAGTAAATATCATACAATGCTTTTGCTTGTGAACTAAAATATTGATTACAAACATAAATATTACTAATTGTGTTTTACACTTCAAATCGGCGGGTATCAACTGCTTATTCGTTTTCAAATATGCCATACAATTTAGACATATGCACGTCTGTCTCGCACCTAGTTCACTAAGTAGATGGAAAATCAATAGCAAAGAAATCGTCTAAAGAGCACAACAGTCGTCTTGTGTATAACAGTAAGTGATCGACGTTATGAAAATGTGTTGAAATACTGTACGTACGCATTCTTTGATGAAACTTTATTTTAAAGAAAACGGTTCCTTTCAAGGATAAACATTTCATGTGAAGATTCTATCTTTCTGAGAACTGGAAAGTAGTACTATTTTTGGAAATGTTTGTTAATGTCCGTTACGTTTTGAAGAAAACCAACAGAGTGATTTTTACTGCACTTACATTTATGAAAATCCAACGATTAATGTCATAGGAAATTGTTTGCACTTTATTCATAGGAAACATGATCATCTTCAAGAACAATTATAATTCATTTGGAAAATAATCGTAATTAATTAATGATGATACAAAAGTTGTTTTAAACATTAAAATCAGTTAGGATTCGCTGAATATCGGTATATGTACAGATACTAATTAGATGTTATCAAATTAAAACTATTACTCAAATGCAACTATCACAAATAAAAAAAGAATTAAAACATGAAAGTTTAAAACAAATATATGTTCAATCAAATATATTAATATCTGATAAATGAATAGATGCTAATTTTATATGTGATGCACAAGGAGAGATAAAGAAAAGAAACATTTTTTATATTATAAAAATTTAAGCTAACTACAATATTAATAAAGGCTTATCAGTAGTGCTGTTGCCTATAAGGCGATAAAAAAAGAAATTCAAAGAAAACACTAAGTATTTTACAAATGGAACTCAAAAGTACATTTTAACTTTCCCTCATTGTTATAGTTCGATCATCAGCTGTACAACATAAACAGCCAGACCAATATTTTTCCGACCTAGAACTCCACAAAAGACGTATCATTTTACAACCATGATGTAGAAATGACTCATTGTTTGAATGTATTCAATTTGGTTGTGATCTACATGAATATACCATAAATTTAAAAATTAAAAAGGAAACAAACCAAACAACAAGAAAAAATAAAAGCTGGTGAAACTTTTCCACATTTGATTTCTTTCTTAAACATGAATATCAGAAAAAGTATTTTGAAATATTATATCAAAGACTTGTTTACGTGCAAGATTAGTTCTGACATGTACTTCCTTGGATTATCTGTCATTTGATCTCGCAAACAGTCACAATTATACCGCAATATTTGTTCTTTCAAAATTTGTTATGTTTTTCCTATGAATCTAAGAGAAATGGATAAAAAGAAAATGACCTTTTGACCACAAGCATTCTATTCTTTGAGCTAGTGTTTTAGGGGTTGGGTGGTGGTAGAGTAAGGCATCAATGTTTGAAACATCCTAATCAAGATTTATTTCTATAGAAATAAACCACTAATAAAAATTAAGCTATCTATCCACTAGCAGTCTGAGGGTAAATTATTTTATTAGGCCAAAAGATGGAGTTTCGGCATGCGGGGAGATTGAAACTGATAGACTTAACAAAATTTAATCAAAGACAATTCAACAGCATTTAGATATAAAAATAAATTCTCCATTGAAAGACGTGAATGGTTATACATGGATACCTAGATTTATTGTTATATTTTATTTTGGAGTTTAAAATAAAATTTAAATTTCACTTACTTTGAGAACATGTGATCTGCTTGTTCAATGACCTTTATGATGCTATAAGAATGATAACGAGTCTATGGCACTGAGTTATAACTTTTTAATTCGTTTTTTAATTCGTTTTACTATCCATACATGGAAAAATATTGTTTAAATACAATGTCCAATATGACACATTCATTTCCAGTATTTACGTATCAACAATCAAATATAACCAACACGTAGCTATTCAAATTACCCAAAGTTACTGTATCGTCTAATGCAATTTCACTCTGTTCTACTACTGTGTATCTTTGTCTCGTGTACATACATAAGTTATCACAAAAACATTAGCTCATACTGTAAAATTTTTGAATCGCTAAAATGCGCTTGTTTTTGTATTTTTTTTTTTTTTTTTTTTTTTTTTTTTTTTTTTTTTGTCAGGCAAACGACCATTCTTCCCTACAGAGTCCATCCTTACAAGCTTGGCACAGTTCTGAGTTGTGCTGATTTCTCGGTTTCCCGGAACGCCGATCAATACGGAGAGGTGGGCGGTAAAATCCGTAGTATATTTGACCTACTCTATTGTAGACGTTTCCAATCACCTGTAAGCAAAAAAAAAAAAAAAAAAACAACTAAAACTTCATACCAATTTACCTCTGTCAATATCATTAAACAACAAATTAGTACAACGTGAACCAGAACATACAGTACATGGGATTTCTTACAATTTTTAATAAGGAATTATAATGGTGAACAATTTTGTAGAATAATCTCACAGTACATTCTATCGTGGTCAGCGTCAAATGTAACCATTAAGTTTAACGTATATGTTATAATGACCATAAAATGTTGACTACGGGGTATGGGATGGGCTCCGTCAGGGCCATAAACTTAATAATAATTAAGATCTAATGGGTAACGGTCAGAGACGTGGAAGATGCAAATGTTAAAGCAAGGTCAACAGCGGAAAATGATAACAGTTGAGAATAAACTAGGGACCCATTTCCTCACTTAATGTACCATTCAATATCGCATCAGCATGCATTGAAAATAAACTTAAACCTATACTGCCAATATTTATAAGTAGTGATTTATATTTATAATTTATAATATTTATAAGTAAGTACCTTTATTAAAGGTAGGAGAAAAATATCCATGCTTGCAATGACCTTATGTTTTACCAGAAGGAATGCGAGCTACATGGACTTATTTTGATTAATTTTGAGAAAGCATTCAATTCTGTTGTGTACACTTTTATTTACAGAGTTCTAAATTTCTTAAATTTTAGCAAGGGTTTTCAAGGCTGGATTCATCTCTTCTATCAAAAATGTCAAATCTTGTTTCACTGTAAATGGACAGTGTTAACCACTGTTTGAAATCAAGAGAAGATGTAGACAAAGTGACCTCTATCCCCATAAATTTTTCTTTTATGTGTAGAGATATTTGATTCGGAAAAATCCAAATATCAAAACAATTAAAATAAATGCAGATAACACGAACAGAGAAGACCCTTAAGACAGTTATAGATCTTATATATCAATATTTCAACTTTTCAGGGCTCGGTATAAATACTACAAAAAAAATTAAATGTGTATGAAGTACAACTGGAAGTACTAAAAAACTGCCAAGAATATCATTTAGATACATCTTATTTCATGTATCTAGGTATTACAATCTCAATAGTTAGATGATATGGTCAAGCTCATTTATGAAAGCAAAATTAGAGAACTTAAATCTTTATTTTTACAGTGGTATAAATGATTGCTAATTTGCAAGTTTCATAAAGAGTATTTGTTCGTGGTATAATAAACCAAAACAAAAGGGACACTGATCAATCTCTTTTTGATGAAACTAAAATAACATATCTATAAATGTATATTTAATAATGAAACACCGAGCATGACCCATTTAGAAAACAGGAAGTTTTATTACATATCAGAAAAGCATTATGTATTTATCAATTGTACAAGGAAAATGGTTGATGACAAATGACAAAAATACAACAAAAAAAAACATTCTGAATGACTCAAATTATGTTTGCAAATCACATCTATAATTTTAATTAAGCTCATATATGTCCGTATAGGAAATTAGGCATGTGTACAGTGATGGAGGAATGACCTCATTTGTTTGGTTGTGAGGTAAGTTAGAAATGAAAATTGTAAACGGTAACTACGGATCACCTACTACCCTGCCCCTTGACCTCAGTCGACATCAGCTTATTATAACGCAAAATAGGGTTTTCATTTTCCACATAGCTGCAGTATCCTGAGAAGGAATGTAACCTTACCACAGAATCAGAAGACATTATTATTTGTTATCAGATTACCTATCATTTAAACGTCACGAGAAATACAAATCCTTATCAATGAACTGATATATGGACAGTAAAAACCTTTTTCAAAATAAACGTATGTATAAAACCTTCGGGAAGAAATTACACTAAACTCAAATGATGCTAATACGTGTTTTATTATTCCTTAGATAGTGAAAATCTCCATATAAAAACCGGTAGGAAAGTGGAATCCATTAGGCTCCTGTTGAGAGCTGCATTTATTTGCACGTATGCTTTGCTAATTTCCATTGAAATCTGACTTATTACAGACGAAGTAAAATAAATAAGCCCACAAAAAAGATTTTAATTATACGAATGTTTTAAAGTCTCGATATTATATTTGGGAATATAAATTAAACTTCCAAGTTACCATTATACTCTGTTTGTTTGTTTTGTATATCCGATTTGACGAATCTAGTATTGTTACTGTATTGTTATATGCGAGGGGGTTCATACCGAGCGAATCAAACACACCCACGAGCGTAGTATAATGGTACATGTTTTCTCCTATTGCCAAGGACCTCAAGACAACTGTTTTTTTTTTTTGACTGAAAGGTTCTTAAACGCGCAAATACTACAAATTAATTTTTCTCTAATCACCGAATGATCACACACCACGAAACTCTAATTTCACATTATCATGGGTTTTCTTGTTTCACATTTATATGATCCACGAGTAAGCCTTTTCCAGCAGAATATTAATACTTCACCTTTGCACCACAAAACACGACCCAAATACCCAATACAAGGAATTATTCTTATCTTAAATTAGTAAAAATATATCCAGATAATTCCCTATGTTCATTTTACGAATCGAATCCCTACAATCATAAGGTCTCGTGAACGTTGTATATTATTAATTACTTGCTTTGAAAAATTGTCCCAAATAGCGACTGCCCATGATCGACAAATACTCACTAAAATCTAACCAAAGCTAGAAATTGAGACGTAAATACGAATAGCACATATTATACAATACTTAGAAATTAGTTATATCAAAAATGTGTTCAAAGATGCTACAAAACGCCTGAACAAAAATTAAAACATTTACCTTTTTATTAAATAAAGTGTTTCAACATGACTAGAGACAAGTACAACTGAACATGTCCCTACCTTGACCACTTCTTCCGGATACCACATGGCGTGTTCGAATTTGCCGTTCTTGCACTTCTGACATTGCTGACCGTAGAGTTTAAACATTACGGCGCCATAGTTCGTGGCGATGTTAAGATCAAACCAAAACACTACTCGTCCCTTCATGGAGGTCCATCCATGGCCACATTCCTTAAAATTAAAAAAATGTGATGGCTAAATTACATAATATCTATCCATATTTCCATCCACCCACCCACCCATCTATCAAAACTACGTCTATCGATATCACAAAAATGTTTGTTGTTAAATATTGATTTATCTCTTTACGTTAGTCCTTTCTTCTGTCTGTCCGTCTTTCTGCACGATTATTTATATATTTGTATTTATCTCTGTATGTCTATGTTGAAATCATTTTGTGTGACTGTCAGTATGTCGTTCCGTTGCGATGTCTGTATAACTGTTTGTATCTTTCATAAGTAGGTTTGTCTAAAGGCGTCCACACAGTATCCTTAACCAGAATATAAAACACTTAAAATATATGCAATAAACTCAATGATTCTAAGTTACCATTATCTAACAAGGAAACAGCGGGTGGATGTAATTTTCTTGTTCACGTAGATTCTTGTTTGCATTTTCACATTAAGCAGTACTTAATAAAATATCAAGGTAACCTTGAGCTTTTTGTAAATTAAGAGAATTGTATGTAAAAACAAATCAATGAAATTGTAGTGAATGTCGATGTATTGAAGATCAACATGTATTTCTGAAAATTATTCGGAATACTGATATTCACTTAACAATTAATGATTCAAATATTTATTCAATTGATGACTGACAACCATAGTTGATGCGAAAGAGATGTAATCACAATATCTGTGATATAATAATGTCCTAATAATAACACGAGTGATATAATCTCTTTAGTACATGGTAACCAACAATTAAACTACTTAAAGATCGCATCTCCTCTAAGATCATTCAGTCCAAATATCAATCTGAGGCATTCCAAACATCAATCCGGGGGTCCTCGTATATTTTAGTCACATGCTAGATAAAGATGAATATATTTGTCTCTCATCGAAAGACACAAAGACGTTTCAAAAGTCTAATTTTATAAAAATGAACTGGTATTAACCAGCGATATTTTTAATTCGGCCATTTCACGATTTAAGAACGTAGCCTTTGAACGCTATTCTGAAAGTAACAGCTTGATAGTTGGAAGACCGCTATTACATACGTGAATTCGAGGTTCAAGTAAAAATGGCCTTTAAATCCGTTATTTTAGATTGATGCTTTCTTTACAGTTGAAATTTTCAATGACTGTGTTTTAAGACAACACTAACCAGAATTTCTAAAATATTTTTTTTTACTTGATGACTTGCGTACATCATTTTTTTTAAAATTTTTTATTTTTTATTTTTTTGTGCAAGTTCAAAATTTTATTATCCCCGTAATAGGTGAACCATTGGGTCGTAACCATCCCAAGGTCACCTTACAATCAAAATTTTTAAACTAGGGATAGTAAATATAATAAATATAATTTATATTAAAAATAAGAAAAAAAATAAAAGACAACACAAACATGCACACACTCATGCACACATGCATATAGCACAATATAGGTGACATAAGCTTTATAAAATACTGTTTTGTTCCTGTTTACCATCCGATCAGTTACAAGATTCCTATTGCTCTATTGAGGTCCATTTCTTAAGAAATTGGTTCTCTTTTTTGTTTATCTTAGCAGCATATTTTTCAACGTTCTTATACATTACAAGTCTCTGCTTAAAAGCATAGATGGTAGGATTTTGCATATTGAATTTGCAAGTATGAATGTAATATTTTCCCAAAATAAGCAAGAAATTACACAAACTGTCCAGTTGTTCACTTCCTAAAAGTATTTCTTTTTTTTTTGACAAATGTACAATATTTGGGCAAGATGGTGCGAAATGATCAATAAAACTGTACCAGAACTGTGAAGTAATATTGCAATCATAGAAGAGATGTTCAATACTTTCATTCTCTCTCTCTCTCTCTCTCTCTCTCTCTCTCTCTCTCTCTCTCTCTCTCTCTCTCTCTCTCTCTCTCTCTCTTGCAAAACGTACATTTTTTGTCGTCTAATATGTTTATTCTTTTCAAAAAATTATTAGTAGCGATTATTTTGTGGATTAATCTAAAGTTAAAAAAGATTAATTTGGTATCCTTGGTACAAAATTTCGCCCTGCTATAAATCTCAGACCACTCCTCACTACTTATATTTGTATTTAATAATTGCATCCAAGATTCTTGCTTAGCAGTATGTTGCCTTTTAGCCCTTTTTAAAAGATCTTTGTAAACAAACTTGAGTTAATTATATTTTTTCAGATCCATTATTTTATCCTCCTGCCTTTCAAAATTATTATATACTAAATGGTTTTTTTTATGGCATCTTTCTATGCTTTTGGAATTTTGGATATTAAGGAGAAGTATTTCAAAAAGTCACCTCTTCTAGTTTTTTGTTTTATCATTTCAAAAGGTAATAAATTGCCATGATCATCTACTAGATCATTCAAAATTTCAAAACCGGCTTCTTTCCAGGATTTGTATTGATAGAACATTCTAGAAAGGAAACATTAAAAATGCTCATGGATAAGAACTCATTTGCACTTTGCGGTTCCTCTTTCCAATAAGATACTGCCAAAATGACATCTTTCCAAAAACTGTTTGTAATAAGCTTACTAAATTCTTCTAATTTCCTTCTCCCTAAGTTCCAAATATCCTTTTCATTTCTGAGCATAATTGCATTGACTAAGTTCTGTCAAGCTCCATTTTCATTTTCCAAGAATCTTTTTTTTCCATCTTATCTTAATATACCTAATAAATGAAAATATACGTATCATATTGAGTCCTCCCTTGTTCTCTGGGGCTACTAATATATCGCGTTTAATTTTCTCTACTTTTCCACTCCATACAAATTTTAATAATGAACGATTTAGTTCTGCTTCAACTTTGGCTGATGGATTTGGAAGTGCTGAGAAAAGATTATAAATATGGGCAGAACAAGGGTTTATACAACAATTACCTTACCAACAACAGATAGATGTCTTTGACTCCAGCTTGTCAATATTCGTTTTGCCTTTGTTAGTTTCTTCATATAATTAATTTCCACCATTTATTGTAGATCTGGTGAAAAATCTATGCCAAGGAGTGTAAAGTTTGAGGAGGACCAAATTAGGCCCTTATCGGGACATATCCTTTCATTAGAAAATTTCTTGTTTCCAATCCAAATGGCTTTTGTTTTGTTATGTTATATTTAAGACCAGACAATAGAAAAAAACTTTGCAAGATATTCATAGCTGCTTTAAAATAAAGTTGAGATCTATCAAGAAGAATAAAAGCGTCGTCGGCATACTGACCCAATTTATATTCATTGACATCAAATATCAGTCCCCGTACATCCACATTTTGTTTTAAAGTTATAGCTAAAATCTCAACCCCAATAATAAACAAGTAAGGTGCAAGGGGATCTCCTTGACGACATCCTCTTTCTAGTCTAAAAAAAGATGACATATGCCCATTATTTATAACACAACCTCTAGATTCATTACAAAACACCCTAAACGACTTACAAATAGAATTACCAAAATTGAAAGATTGTAAAGCTTCTTCTACAAAGGTCCATTCAAATATTGCTTTCTTTTTCTCTAACGTTTCTAAAATTTCCACATCTGTGTTATTCAACAGTTCCCCATAAATTCCTATTATTTCTTGTTCAATTTTTTTTAATTTTTCCCGTTTCACTTTCGTTTTCTTAATAGAGAAGCATACAGTTTCAGATCTTAATTTCATTTTCAATATTTCAAAGAACATTTGGTCATTACAGGAAAGAGAAACATGGCGGGAGTCATCTTTATTTCTCCCTACATAACATTCATTTATAGTGTCAGATATACACTTTTGACTAAATCAGTATACTCAATGTTCATCAACAGTTGGGCATTAAATTTCCAATATCCTTTTTCCCTTGAACATGTTGAAAAAGCCACACTCGGAGCAATAGCTGAATGATCAGACTTATATCCAGGTAAGATACACGCATCAACCGTAATCATATGAATGTCTTCAGACACGAGAACGTAATCTAATCTACTTTGTTTCAAGGGAGATTTTTGCCTCCAGGTATACATCCTTAAGTCTTGATTCAAATTTCGCCAGGGATCAATTAGTTCCAATTCATTTTTAGGTCTTGGATCACTGCTCTAGACTGTTGGTGTTTGTTATATAAAAGATTATAAGTATTCTAGTCTAAATTCTGAACAGTATTCCAGTCTCCGCACATTATAATGGATGAGTTCTCAAGAAATAAAATCTCCTTTAACTTTCTAAAGAAGCTAAGATTATCTTCATTAAAACCATATAAATTCACGAGGGTTATTCTGTTGCCGTTAATTGTAATATCTAAAATAATAAACCTTCCTTGACTGTCACATCTTTCTCTATGAATTACAAATTCAAACGTATTTCTAAAAAATATTGCAACCCCATCACTATTACTAGAGCCGTGGCTAAATATACATTTGTATCCCCATTCAGCTGCCCAATATATTTCATCGTTCTTTGTACTATGAGTTTCTTGCAAGCATACTATCGATACATTCTTTTGTTTTATCCAGTGAAAAATATCCCTTCGTTTAAAAACTGAACCTTGCAGGCCTCTAACATTCATAGATATAATTTTTACGTTTTTATCCATGAGAGCGGCAGAAATTTTACATATACATGTTCTTGTACAGGAATATATGAAGTAATTATCACCTTGAATTTATCATATGCATGATTTTCACATCCACACTCACACATACTCACACAAAATATTAATATCTATAATAAAAGCATCAATGGTGTTGCAATAAATGCTGTAGATTTGGCTGCAGCTAAAATTAATACCGTGAACAATAGACAACAAGTGAAATAACTCCATTTATGATAACTTTTAATCGCCTTTGACAAATTTCCAATAGGCACAGATTAGTAGCAGTATAAATTACAAAATGAATGAGAAAAGGAAAGGGGTGAAGGGAGGGAAAAAATGAAAGAAGAGTATTCATGAATATAGGGAATGACTGAATAACTGAGCAAGAATGAGAGAGCTGAAGTATTGAACGAGGATGAGTAGTGTTAAATATGATGAATAAACAACTGAGTAAGTAGATTTGAATATGGGTTAAAGATGTTTTAGGAATTAGTGGATAAATTGTTTAAGTTGATTGATATAGTTGACAAGTGAAAATAAGTCTATTAACTAATGACAAAACTGATGAAGGAAGGAAAAAAACTTGTAAAAAATAAAAAAATTAGAGCAGAAATGGGAGTATCCAAAAGAAAGGTTCACATAACCTATATGGCTATTTTCAGAGTTGTATATGGCACTTATACTCTAATTTTCTCATCAATATTATCATTAATGTCAAATTTTATCCTTTTCCCTGATTTGTTTTTACCATACACAAAACCGTTAACGTACCATGCACTATCAATTTCCTAATGTCTGGATAATTTATTGATAAGTTCAGTATTCATCTTCGTCACATCCTCTACCAGTATAATTCCTTTCCTCTGTTTAAAGTCTTTCCGCTTCTTGATAATTGGAAATTTACAATCCAGACTCCAGAATTTGATAATCACTGGCCTTGGCTGTCCCTGTCTGCCTGGAATCCTATGTATAGCCACTATGTCCCTGTTATCCAAATTAATCTTTGTGACTTCTTTCACCACTTTCGGAATTTTCTCTCTCAGAATTTCATTCTCCTCCTCCTCCAGCCCTAAAACTTTAACATTCAGCTTCTTTGAAAATTGTTCCATTTGGTTTGAGGCTGCACTTGCTTGTTTTGATCTCCTGCCATACTCTTTCATATCACTTTTCATTTTATCATTGTCCATTTTTGCCTCTTGTAGTTTTTCTCGCAATTGGTGGTTTTCGAATTCCAGTGATTTCATTCTATCCATCAGCTCTCCTGTCCTCTCCTTTACTATCCTTTCACTTTCTACAGCTATCTCCTTTCTCAGATCTTCCTTCACATTCGCTAACAATTTCCTCACAATGATAGAGACAATTTCTGTAAAATCATCTTTTTTTAAACTAAATCAGCAATAGCAGATATAAAATCCGCTTTGGAAATGCTCCCTTTGAGGCTTTGCTTTATTTCATCTAAGTCCAGCTGAATTGTACTCAAACTTGATTCACTCAAACTTGTGTCAAATATTTCCATAAGGGACCCACTCTGTAATCTGGTTTTCATTTGTTGCTTGTCTTGGTCTTTCTTTCCACTCATGCTCGTAGCTAATCTTGTTTGGACTAATTTTTTCTCACTACTCATTTGTGACACTGATTATTACTCACCATGTACCAAGTAATTCTTAAAATGAAAGCAAAAGTAGTCAGGTAATAACACTGAAATAAGTAAATGAGTCAAGCAGATCAGGTAGGGAAAGGCTCAAAACTGATCAAAACTGCACCCAGTAAGTTCCCTTTTCTAGTCCATCATGTATGACTTTGAGTGGAAAAACACTTTTTTTTCAAAATTGAGTGTGAGCCACTTGAAATATTATATACCCTGCATTCCTTGAATATTCACATATCATCCCAACAAATATGAACCATTTCACTGTAAAATAAACCCCTTATAACTGCCATAATCTACAGAGCCACTTTTACTACCTTCCACCTATAGCCGCCATTACTGCAACAGAATTTCTAAAATATGATTCAGCTACGTTTTGTAGCTGGACAAATATCGAATAGATATTGTTTATGAAAGATACTATGACGTTCATTTGAGAATCAGTTGAATATAACAGTAAATGAGTGGTAATGTTTTGAGCCAAAGAGTATGAAAGGTTACCGAACAGCATTATGTTATTTTGTCATAAATTAGAGTAATACTTTCAAGCCATTCATTCGAAGTTATAACAAGTATGTAATAAAACACAATGCTAGTAAGCATCATATTGTAAGAGGGGCATTTTCCTTACATGATCATTTAATATCCATACAGTAAAACAATGTTATTTCATATTTAATATTAGAACATGATGTCTATAGCATCAAGGATCTGAATTTGTATTTATCAATGATAATACCCATATGTTGTTTCAAGGAGAAACTAATTTAAGCACGCTCTCCACGGATAAAACCAGCAACTAGATATTCAATCGGAATATCGCTCTGCCATTTCCCTTAGGTCCTGAAATAAAAAGGAATACACATCTATATGATGTCTTTAGTGATTCGCTTCTGGTCAAGTACACCGGTTTGTTGTAACAACATAGGCCCAAATTTTTTTCCCATTGTGACTTTATCTCCATCAGCTGCTATATTGTTTCATATGAACGAAAATAGTTCATAATATTGTTCTCAGTTGCGACCAAATACATTCCGATTGGCTGTACCTCCTTGGACATCATGTTAACTCTCTTGGCATGGACAGCATACAAGTTGGTGTCCACTAAGAGACCAGGTAGGCCTCGCTAGCTTTCTAAAGAGCCACGACAGCAGAGCTCCGGATCGGAGAGATGTCTTAAAATCTTGAGCGATTTCACAAACCAGGCGCTGAAAGAGCACCATTCTAATGAGATCTCAATGCTTTTCTGGTATCACCTGATTTCTCTAGGTACCGGGCCTTTATATTTGTGGTTACTTCACAGCGCCAAATACTGTGGTGCTTTCACGACCGGACTAGGTAGCCAGCTGTTTTCTTTGAGCTTTCCTACGGCTCTATAATGCCATTCTCAGACAAATATATGAGTTTTGCTGGTTTCCTTCTTACGTATGACTGTAAGATTATATAAACTGCTTTTGCAAGTCCTCTTGAGCTAATTCGCCCTTTCCCACTCGTGCTTAGAAAGCCATATATATTTTCTATGAATGTATATCCTGTGTTTTGTACAAAGTACGAGTATTGAAATATATTCCATAACGGTGTGATCCGTAATTAATTCATGCAATAAAATCAACGCCATAAAGCCTGGCTTATCAACAACAAGTGGACGTTTGCATGTTAGATCTTACCGTGCCATATTCGTTTCCCAGTAGTTCCCTGTATGATTTAAGAAAGAAATTATCTGACCTTTCTCAAACTGGGTACACTAATGCCAGAAGAATTTCATTTGTCCATAATTTAGTTATTTCAATCATCCGTGGCAGTGGTGTTACGCAAATAGTGTGGCACCGGATAGAATAAATATGCACAGCCGAAGAATCGCGTTTCGTCGGTCGTTTGTTCAAACACCAAGTTGAAACATGCTTCAGTTCGTTATTATAAGTTATTTACTGTGCAGAAATTGATATTTTATTTTATTGCTTAAAATAGTGTAAATTTTACAAGGTCTATTTTGAACCGCTTTACTATTCAATGCGTCATCAGTATTATCTCGCCGTGGTCTGGTGGTTAGAGCGTCCGCCTGTGGCTAGAAGGTATAACGGTACCAATTGTACAACCCCAGGTGGGCGGAGCTTAAGGTGTAGGGAACATTGCGTTCAGAAATAAACGACAAAACTAGCTGTGATTGGTGCATTATATAAGAGTTGTACTTTCTGTTAGGCTTTAAAAAAAAAAGTTGAGCCCCTTGGCAACATGTGAAATTATGTTAATTCATATCTAGATCACATTTTGTATTTTTTTAAGATTTTTTTAAAAATGTGGTAGATTTTTTTAAAAATGTGGTACACATGACTGAAAATGTGTCCGGTGTAACTAGAAAACTCTTACCCATGTCTAGTTCCAGCAGAGTTATCTCTCTTAAATGCAATGGAGTACCTATTTTCGATGTTATCAAATTAACAATCTAACATTGTTCTCTTTGACAGTGTGTGACATGCATGCTGAGGTAGGATAAAAAGTATGTTTATTTCGCAAAAACATTAGCATTGCGGTCTATGGAAAAGCAATTGGTACCGTGATACCTAAAGGGAAGAACAGTCTCCCAGTGTATCCATAGAAACGCATACATGTTGGCGGCATTTATGAACTGTACTAGTTTGTTGTAGGAAAACTAATGTATGCTGAACATTTCTAGTTGGCAATCTTTTAAGAATAAAATGTATGAAATCTTAAAAAAAATAGCACAAGATGACTTAGAATTGGTGCTTTTGATGCGAAAGACATAGACTTATATTGCCTGATGGTAATGGTTTCATTTTTGAGTTGTCAGCTCCAAGATTGGAAAAGATGCAACAAAGTAAGTTATGTAAACATATTATAGTAGATTTTGGCCAAATATTGACTACTTTACCTGTCAAATATTATAAATCATGCAAATTAAAACAACAGGTCCAACATTATTGAGTGGTAACCATATTAGTCACATATTGCCCATTCCTCCCATTCAAGTAATCACTGTTATTCAAACTTTGCATCCCATCGCAAGAATCCAATTGGCATGGGATCATATCCGCATGTCTATGGAAGGCTGTACTCCACATGTTGGCATTGTAGACAACATGAAATCAAACAAGCCGCCTCACCTTAGAGAACAATATTACATCACTCTTGAGGACTCCATTACATACAGAAGCCTGAATATTAGGTTCCCACTTATCAATAGTGTATTTCGTGAGATAATTTAATTGCATTGTTAATACATGTGTTAATAATGCTATCTCTATTACATAGATAATATATTTGAGGAAATAAAATGACCACACCTTATGTATATGAATCAGTTATCTCCCTTACACCAGATATAACAATTCAAGAAATAAAAACTTACATTTTCAGTGATTGGTTATAAAAATAAAAAGAAGATTTGTGAAATACTATATTAGCTCTCAGTCTTGATGAAACTATAAGTAGAAGTAATTTAATAATTTCTCACAGTAACCTTTACACGTTTAAAACCAGATAAGTGATGTTTTGTTTGGCTCAGCTATTTTTCTGCATAAGTTTATCCAGTTTCTGTTAATTTCTTATATAAAAGAAATATAAATTATATGCATCTATATCATCTAAATTATTCACCCTTATGTATTAGATGGGAATGAACACCACTTCACTTGAAATTTCATTACATGTGATAGACATTGTATCACAGGTGCCTTCGGACTGTCCTTGGACCAATGGAGTACTGCCTCCATATATTTGTCGAAGGTAAGGTCATGAAACCTTTGCTTCTCGTTTTTCTCATTGCTGCTTTTGTCTCCATTAATTCCTTTATCATAAGTTACAGCTCTCTTTTTGATACACACTTTCCTCCTGTTTTAACTCCATTTGACTCACTTTACTTATTGTTTATCTTTGTCATTTTTCTATATTTTATTCCCCAAATTTCACACCTAATGCAGCATACCCATTTAAAAGTTGTGAATATACTATATTTGGTGATAGATTGGCTTATTGCATTAATTTTATTCACTACACTAAGGCAGGAAGGTTTCTATTTGTATTACCAAGAGGATGGGTAGGTTGACCTTTGTATGAGGACTGGAGGTTAGTGACCTCATGTATCTGCAGACAGCATAAAGTGTTGATTGCTTATACTTTATAATAAGATTGATTCATGTTCACCTGTCTCTGGCGTTAAGTTCTGCATCTGCCAAACAAAGATAAAGTCCTTTAGTTTAGGTGAATTGTACTTAATGAAGTAGAAGAGGTATGTACTGTTCAGTACACTGACCTTTGACCTAATTATTACATAATATGATATGATGTGATTTGTCCCATATCACACATCTGAAGTTCAGTAAGTGTTGATGTGAATAAAACACAACTCATAGTTAAAACAAAATCATTTTATTCTAAAAATATGGTTTGTTAGTAAAGCACACATATGAAAACAGCAGCTGAAAAAGTTCAAAGACAATTACATACACATTAATATAAAACACAGCTAAGGTACCTCATAAAATTGTTTCTGACAAGCGAGACTAAGTACCTTTGTCACTTGTACAGTCCCAAGCTATATCAAAGGTTATTGAAAAAAATTAAGGTTGGCTATAGGTATAACGGTACCAATTGTACAACCCCAGGTGGGCGGAGCTTAAGGTGTAGGGAACATTGCATTCAGAAATAAACGACAAAACTAGCTGTGATTGGTGCATTATGTAAGAGTTGTACTTTCTGTTAGGCTTTAAAAACGTTGAGCCCCTTGGCAACATGTGAAATTATGTTAATTCATATCTAGATCACATTTTGTATTTTTTAAAGATTTTTTTAAAAATGTGGTACACATGACTGAAAATGTGTCCGGTGTAACTAGATAACTCTTACCCATGTCTAGTTCCAGCAGAGTTATCTCTCTTAAATGCAATGGAGTACCTATTTTCGATGTTATCAAATTAACAATCTAACATTGTTCTCTGTGACAGTGTGTGACATGCATGCTGAGGTAGGATAAAAAGTATATTTATTTCGCACAAAAATAGCATTGCGGTCTATGGAAAAGCAATTGGTACCGTGATACCAGAATCCCGGCCACATTATACCAGACATAAAAATGGTTCCAATAGCTGCCTCGCTAGGCACTCAGCATTAGAGGTTAGTGTTAGGACGGGTCAGCATGGTGTCAGAATAATGTGACTGTGTGGGAAATCGCACTACATGCCAGTACTAGACAGCACTATAAGTGTCATAAACTACACTGCGGACATCGTTGCGATATGACTGAAAAACTGTAAAAGCTACCTTAAAAATCCAAATTTACACACAGTATTCTCTTAATTCACTTGTCCGTTTTCTCATTTTATTAATTAATCACAGTCATGAATGTACAAATGACATTATTGGTAAATATGCATACCATGGAAAATGAAAGGACAAAATTTAGTTTTAAGTTTATGTTCAAAGGCATTTTATTTTTATGAAGTTTTAAACAGTTGATTCAGTCTCTCCATTAGCTAGCCTGAGACGAACAATCTCAGGTCATGTAATATTAACAGTATTATATAGACAGGATGCATACACTAGAGTGTTAGATAGCTGTCAGAGTGACAGAATGTTCGTTTGAAACAAAAAATAATTTCTGAACTAAATTCAAACTTCGATCAGAAATCATACGTTATTATCATATAACGAATATTTAATTTGTTTAACACTTCAAAATTCCGCTAATAAACCCAGCTATTATTCAAAAGAAAATTTAAGTAGATTTACTACAATGTAGCTATTGAATTTGAATGCCGTATGGTTATTGTGAAATAATTCCTTATAAAGTCACTTTTATTTCTTACCAAACAACCCAAGTACAATAGTACGATAATAAACTTTACATTGAGAGATCACTTTACTATATAAGAATGTCTTAAAACAGTCAATTCAATCAAATAAGCTGATAATGTGCATATAAATTGTATTATTCAATTCAAAATTGCATATCATAGTGTTTACTTTTTGAATTTAGATAATAATTGTTTGTTTATTATACCAAATTAAAAGTTTTGTGACAAACACTGAGCTGATGTGTGCTATATTGAAAAAGCATGTTCTATATAACCTTCATTAACTTATAAACTTTTCAACTGAAACTATATACATAGACAATTACGACAGTGTTTCCTCGACACGTAACCATTTGCAGGAACAAATCTTAACTGGCATTGGTCTAGAGGTAATTTATATCGCTATAACATACGCTTACTATATAATCGACCATGAAAGCACTAATTTATATAATTTCTATAAGCAATAACTTTTATGGTTCTATACATTTATGATCTCTTGAATTTTAAGCTAATGACACTGAATCTGATGAAAAACAACAACAACAATAACAACAACAGATAAATAAATACTGTAATAACTGAAAATAATTTATTGATTAGGACTGCTAAACTGCTAAAAATGTAGGATAAAATATATTATTTAAATGCATACCTGGCATGAGAACCTGACCTTGGCACTGTCCTTAAAGGTCCTCCATTCCTCTGTTGGGGGCTGGAATGTAGGGACAAGACACCAAATATGGGGGAAGTACTGGCTAAAGAGGCGGTCAAACTCTCCATGCCACACCAGCTCCATTCTGTAACAAATAAATTTTTAAAAAATAAATTGTATCGATTGTAATCAGACTACGTCTGAAGAAATATAGTGTACATATCAATACCATATTATGAAATAACGTGTATATATCAATACCATATAATGAAATATCGTGTACATATCAATACCATATATTGAAATATAGTGTACATATCAATACAATATAATGAAATATAGTGTACATATCAATGCTGTATAATAAAATATAGCGTACATATCAATGCCATATAATGAACATTTAAGAATTATAGGGTACCTATCAATACCATATAATGAGCCATGAAGAGATATGAAAATCTAAATAGTACCATACCATATTATGAAGTTTTTAACCATGAAGTTTTAAACAGTATTAATAACGTATAATGATCCACTGGCTTTCATTGTCACATCAGCTTTCGATAAAATCAGAAGGGCTCTGCGCATGATCTTGTTTTGCGTTGTGCATATCATTTTTTTCTGCTCAAAATGTTCATTTATATAATTGCAAAGTTGTAGATGTTCAAGGTAACTGGAAAAACTGAAAAATAACTATACGTTTTTGACAGCGTTAGGAAACACGGCAGACCAAATATACATTTTATCTGAAACAAAGAAGAAAAACCCAAAAGTATATTTTTACCAGAAACGCAAATACAGCGCAATGTGTGAACTATACACAAACACACACACACACAGATATATATATATATATATATATATATATATATATATATATATATATATATATATATATATATATATATATATATATATATATATATATATATATATATATATATATATGGGGGGGTAAGTTTGTTCAATTATTAATAATGGGATGGCTAAATTATTTCCCAAAGTACCTATTTATCTGCAAATGGAAAGGATACGACATGATTTGTTCTAAAAGCAAGAGTAACACTGGTCCATAATACTTTTTCTTACTTTGTTCTTTATTACAGTTAAATTCCCAACCTCATATTTTACACGTTCCTTGATTTTCACCCCTTTCGAGAAAAAAAAATTTTTCTCTGTTAGTATTTGTGTGTAGTCTTGCCAACAAAGTCGTGCCGAAACGACTGTTACAAATATTGTGTACAACAAAAACTATAGTAAATTTAATGGCTCGCCATCGCAAATAACCATGCTTTTTGTTACACGTTTAAACATTTAAACCCACCAACCCACCTCCCACACTCTCAATTGTATACATTCCTATTTGCAGACACCTGCACAGTACAGAATCCCTGACATCTATATTGGGTGATAAGGCTTCATATATAGATTTTTGTCCGAAAATATTTGAAACTGTAATTGTAATTGGAATGTGATCTTTGATCGTGTCGAGGCCAGCGGTGGCAGCCCTTTATTACCCCTATGGCGACTTAATTAGAAAGTTTCACGAATCTACACCGAGAAGTTTCGCTAAATAAATTCCTTATAAAACTGGGATGGTGAGGGGGTCAAGCCCGGCCAGATAGTTTGCAAGTCTCAAGGCGCCACACTAGCAACGAGAGTCGGTTGGTAGAATAATTGTAGTTTGATTAATTTGTTTGTAAACTGAAGTACTTGGCCCAGAGGCACGAGGCTCAAGACAACCGCCTTGCAGGCCTTCCGCTAAGGCCGGTCTTTTCATGAGTGCTTTGCGCTAAGGCCTGATTGGCGCGAGTGCTTCGCGCTAATGCCTGTCCTGGTGAGATTACTTCGCAGCTGTTTGTTTATACTTGCTGACATTATTGCACTTCAATAAACGAAATAACAAGTCAACCATTCACACAATGATATCATTTTGTTTATAGCGTTAATCAATAAGAAATCAAAGGGGTTTAAATGATGTTAACAATAAAATAATTCAATCTCACTAAGAAATAAAGGAAAAGTATCATGGAGTTAAATATTTGTGTCTTTTTTAAATAAGTTTTTCGGCAAAAGGCGCAGCTTTAAGGCAGAAATTCCAAGCTGTTTATTATCATAATGTACCGTTTATATATGTTGCTTTATATCGTTATATCCGACATTTAAATAACAGATAAAAACAAATGTCCACATCAACTGAAAGAATCTGATTTTTGTTTCAAATGTAAACGATCTGATTTACTTTGCACGTTGACAACTTACTCTAATGGAATAAGATACACCTGATTCGCCCATCCGGTCAAAATAGTGATATTTCAGATTTAAAAGATTAGACTACACGGTAAAAGTTGTCATATTTACACTCTCAATCTCTAAACTCACACTTTCATATTTGTTTGTTTTGGTTTGGTTTCGTTGAATAGTTAGTTTTGTTGTGGTTCTTTATATTGTTATTTTCCTCTTCATCGGTGTATATGTTCTATATGGATCAACATGAGAGAGAGAGAGAGAGAGAGAGAGAGAGAGAGAGAGAGAGAGAGAGAGAGAGAGAGAGAGAGAGAGAGGGGGGGAGAGAGAAAGAAGACGATACCTTTTAAGACATAGATGGTTGCCACATAAAGTTATGCAAGCTAATCAAAGCAATGCTTGATGTTAAAAAAGGTAACAAAAATCAGTTTGACTGATTTACTGGTGTATGTTTACTACTCAAACTAAATGTAGACCATGTACATATCAGGGACAACTCTCTATCAGTACAGCAGGCAACGAGCGTTCATAACCATCCTGCATGAGCAAGTTTAGTTCAAGTGTTGTTTAAGTAAACAAAATATAAATCTTTAACATCTAAAATAGTCCGTAATCACCCTCTTCAAACCTTCTTGTAAAATCCATACACATGTCTACGGGTACGGTAAGCGTCACTCCAAACTGTATGTGCAAATTGGTTAAAATACGAAAGATGAAAATAGCTCCAGATATGTCAACTATACAATCTCAAAGTCAGAGGTGCACGTTATTACCGTAATACCAGTTTACCATGGCATTAATTCCATTGGTACAAACCACTGTAATTTTTCAATGTACTATATCTAGGTAATTCTGTCAGCAAGAAATATAAGGAAATTTCTGAGCAGTCTTATAACGAACTTAATTATATACTTTTTTGATGACACAAAAGGCAAAAGCAATTATTATTTTTTTACAAAACTGTTGTATTTATTGTAAATTAATTTTGGATAATACAAACATAATTATATGTATTTTACGGCTATTGAATCACATGTCTGGCTCGTGGTAGCCAAATGGAATGTTTTGAAAAATATTCGTGCCAAATCAGACTTTTGGGAAAATTTCTGATTAAAATAACAAACTAAAACATGTCAGTTGCATGTGAATATGTTTAGCTCATGCATTCCATTATAAGACGAAGAATCATTATAAGAGCTTCAGGATAACGCTCGTTTTCAGTTTGAAACTGACGGTTTTCTCAAGTCTACTAATTATTTTGTCTTTACGTAAGTGTTGTATAATTGCTGGTCATATCAGAAAATATTTCTTGTCCTGGTGTAACGTTTTCTATAAGAAAAACTATTTATAAAGTGTATCTTTGCGAGAGTATATACAACGATCCAAGAAATTAAATGTAGCTAGAAATAGTCTCTAAACCAGAATCAGCGTGCCATCCTCTTAAATACCGTTGAATTGAACAGAGCTTTGTACCACGAAACGACCGCGGTGTCATGGTATACCGTAACTGCTACAACCAACAACTTAATGTTCTGGGGCAAGGGACTGACAGTTTTTTTATGCAAATGTCCATCTGTCAGTAGCACAATATTATACCCATTAAATTCTCTGAAAAAAATTATGTTGCTAAAAAAAATAAATGTTGACACTGAATGCTAAGTTTAATAGCAACTCTGATAACATAATAGGTAGGCGAACTTTTAGCGGGACGCCAATACCCGGGCAAGATAATTATCGAGATGACCAGCAGAACTAAAACAACACACACACACACACACTATATATATATATATATATATATATATATATATATATATATATATATATATATATATATATATATATATATATATATAACAACTCTTATCAAGATTCTACTACCGAATCCAGGGATAGCACTGTCTGTTCTGTCTGGTATATATTTATAATTCCTTGTAATACAAAAATCCTATCTACCTTGATTTTTTTTTCATAGGAATCTGGAACGACTGTGCGTGCATATATATATATATATATATATATATATATATATATATATATATATATATATATATATATATATATATATATATATATATATATGAGAATTATTTACTGAGTCATGCGAGTGTGTCTGCTAACCACAAGCTTGTATAACACCGACTCAGTGCCATCACTTTTTGGTGATGCGTGCTTAGTCGTGACGGTATATGGGCTGGTGCGTGCAGCCAAGGCGATGGGTACCGATTACTCGCGGATCTGGGTTCGAAACTCGGTAGAGTACGAATTTTATTCCTCTAACTTGAATGATAGTATTGTTTGTATTTATATATATTTTAGAGAGAGAGAGAAGAATATATAGTTTCTATAAAATAAAAGGTATGTCAAAGGTCACGCATACATACGTGGACACACACACACACACAGAGGATGTCTTCCCCGTTGGCCTAAGTCGTTATATCGTCGAACTCGGATGAATGACACATCCATCCATCTATCTACATACATACATACTACATACATACATATTGTAGGCTAATGTCAACAATGATTAATATCTGTTTGTGATGGGCTATGTAAACTGATAAGAAACGAGGGGCCATTTCATTAAGCTGTGTAAACTTCTATCTCTGTGTACATTTTCGATCACTGTGTGACAACCACTATTGATCCTCTACAATTTTGCTAAGTTTTGAAGCGTTTAATTTGTTATTCTGCGGTCCAACATGACATCGCGTTATGTCAATACGTATTTACGATTGAGCATTCTTATTTCTTAAAAAAAAAAAATTACTACCATGAATCGCGGGAGGCCAGGGTCACGTTTTATCAATAGTAGGGTATATTTTCTGTCTTGAATAAGCCCTTCAAACGGGCCTTAGAGAGCGTTCCCCGAACATAAAGTTGTCAAAAGATGGTCTCGGTAAGACAAACGAATTTGCCGGGTTTTATTTTAATCCTGTTAAACAAGTTTCTCGTGTAGATTTATCACAAACACGCACACATTATACAGATTATATCTTTAAGTCTTTCACTTTACAAGTTCATGCAAAGAAACATACAGAGTTTTGTCCTCCCTAGAAACATTTTATTACTCATTGATTCTTCGTTACAAGTTTTTCTTCTCATACTTTTCTCACTACAGAAATACGATCTGTATAAAGGGTATGTATGCCTATGATTGTGGATCAGCCATACGATCTGTATAAAGGGTATTATAAGACTATAATGGTGGATCAGTCATACGATCTGTATGAAGGGTATACATGCCTATAATGGTGGATTAGCCATACGATCTGTATGAAGGGCATACATGCCTACATTGGTGGATCAGTCATATGATCTGTATAAAGGGTATTATAAGACTATAATGGTGGATCAGCCATACGATCGGTATGAAGGGTATACATGCCTATAATGCTGGATCAGTCATACGGTCTGTATGAAGGGTATACATACCTATAATGGTGGATTAGCCATACGATCTGTATGAAGGGTATACATGCCTACATTGGTGGATCAGTCATATGATCTGTATAAAGGGTATTATAAGACTATAATGGTGGATCAGTCATACCATCTGTATGAAGGGTATACATGCCTATAATGCTGGATCAGTCATACGATCGGTATGAAGGGTATACATGCCTATAATGGTGGATTAGTCATACGATCTGTATGAAGGATATACATGCCTATAATGGTGGATTAGACATACGATCGGTATGAAGGGTATTATAAAACTATAATAGTGAATCCGCCATACGATCTGTATACAGGGTATATATGCCTATATTGTTAGATCAGCCCTACCAATTTTATAAAAGGGTTTCATGGCTATATCGTAATTCGACCCTAAAATTGTATACAAGGGTTTCAAAGTTATGTTGTGTTTTTCTAAAGGTAACAAATTGAGGAAAACATTTTTGTTCATTGACACCGTATAGAAATAAAATAATTTGTATAAACGGAGGAGGACTAGCATTATCGGTACATTGTCACGAGGGTATTCCTTCCTAAAGACCAATATAACATGATCTGGGCAGGATACGAACCCCACCCCTCTGCACGCTAACAGCTGAGCGACTATGACTGCAGTGGGTGAGGGAGGAGGTCTAGTCATATGCTTGTGTATGTGCTTGCCATTCACCTACAAGTACACGACTAAAGGATTCTTCAAGGCAACAAAAATGAAATCTGATCATATTCCAATAAAGTTTGAACCTATTCTTTTTTTTATAAAATTAAGGACATATATATTATTCAGACAGTTTTTTATGCATATAATTTGAACTTGCCTTGCGTCGATAGCCTAAATCTTTAACTGTGGTTGACTCGCTGACAAATCACTAGAATAACCGATTACCTATTTGGTATGGCGTTTTCTATTAACGAAAAGAATAAAGGCTCCATATATAAGAAAACCATCGCAACTTTAATGGAAAATAATGTTTCGCGTGGTAGTGAAAATATCTGCCAGCATCAGGCAAAAGTTAGTGAAATTATATATATATATATATATGTCCTCACTAGAAACATATATATATATATATATATATATATATATATATATATATATATATATATATATATATATATATATATATATATATATATATATAGATATATATATATATATATAATATTAAACAGTTTTGCTTTTCTGTGTACCACTTTAACAGAGAGTCAAATAAGCAAAGTAAACCAGGTTTATTGACAGATTGACGTAATGTCGCATAGTCCGTACAATATTTCGGCCTTCGACTGTGAATTGGCCAAATTTTTAAAGGGCAAGGTGTCGTATATTTACGTAAGTCCATCCAATGTGCTAAGTGTAACTTATCCTTCAAGTTGTATAACTATAGAGCCTCTGGCAAAGGGATTTAACAAATACAGTATAAAGCATTTAAAAATTTAAGAGAGGGTAGACAACCGTAAGCCATTTGGCAGGTATTCGTATTTAGATCGCATTATTGTGATGCAATAGTAAGTCAAAGTGAAACATAGTAGAATAATAATGCCCCAAGACAGTCTAACAAGCTGTTTTCTAAACACATGAATACTTTTCCATTTTCGAGTTACTGCGAGAGATATCACAAAAAAAATCAAAATGTTGGGAGAAAAGCTCATGAACTTGTCATACTGAAATTTGTACATGTAATCTCTCTCTCTCTCTCTCTCTCTCTCTCTCTCTCTCTCTCTCTCTCTCTCTCTCTCTCTCTCTCTCTCTCTCACACACACACACACTCACACACACACACACACACGCGCGCGCGCACACACACACATATAAAAACAATTAAATAGTTACAAAGGAAAATTTTAGAAAGTAGATGTCTGCAATAAAGTTATTATAATATGATGTCACGTTGATGTGTTCTTCTTTTTATAGGTACATCTACCATCGATATCTAAAGAAGTTTACATTTCACGTACACTATGCATCTCGGTATGTATGTTCATTGATCATTGCAAAGCAAATACCTTAATTTATATTAGTTTATTAGATAAAGAATATGTTAATAAAAGAATTTCTTAACATGAAGAATAAGATTTCATATGAATCAACCGAGGCTAAAAGTATTGTCTCACTTAGCTGTGTTGAGAAAGTTTTATTAGCGTTATTAATAGCAACTACTTCTTGTATAATTTGCAGTGTGTAAACTGACCAAGACATATTTGGGAATAATTTGTTTCTGCAGTGTTACTATTACTATACTCTATAATGACTCATATTCCATGTCTGAGGTCCGGTCACATAACCTTGTCGTACCATATTACAGGCTAATCAGTAATGCCATGAGGAACCAAAGATACTGCCTGAATACATTTCAAAATTATTAAGCAATCGATAATTGTTTATATTTTTATATTCAGCGTGGGTTAGTTACATTGCATAAATTAAACCATTGCAACTTAGATCTATTTTATGTAATTAAAAAACCCATTTGTTTATATAAATTATAAATTACCTTCTCTATTTATTAAAATCTTCTGAGAAAGACTGATTTATAGAAATGCTTTCCTGTTATGAAAACAGAATCAGTTTGTATATGATTACAAAACAGGTTAGTCCAAAATTCTGATAAATAATGTAGAATCTACTTCATTTTGGTTTACCACACTTATTATTTTCTTTAAAAAGTCAAATACAATTTCAAGACAAATTTAACTTATAAGCTCCCTATCTCGTATCAATTGTTGGGGTGATGGATACGGGTAGCAGAAGTTCGTCTGTGGGAACAATGGCTGACGTTGGATATAGTAGGAAACTTGGCTCGAGGTGCAATGTCAGCATCGTGACCGTAAAGTCACTTTGGCTCCATCGGCACTCTTCGCAATCCATCGTTAAGTGAACAAGCAGCCAAACAAACAAGATCATGCAAAATTTAAGACACCAAAATACACAAAAAAATAGATGCTGAACGCTAAATCAACAACTCTAATTCATTAGATAAAGATATTGTTTACGGGGATTTCGCAATTTGTATTTGTGCTTTAGGACCCAGAACGAATCAAGAAACGTGATGTCACATATTGTGGCTCTGAGGAACTAACCTAGTGTCGGGTATGAATCCATTAAGTGATGCTATTGTCTTCTTGTATACCATGTCTAGATTTTGCTCTATCATGAGTTACCAGTATAATCATCTTAAGTCAACACCTAGACCTTATATTTTATTATAACTTATCAAGAAAATGAGTTAATACATGCATGCTCATCCAAGAATATGAAATTGGTAAGTAGTGTTACCCTTGTCAGTTTTACCAGTACTTCAACCCTCTTTTCTTCCGTCTGTAGGTATGTCCGTCACATTCTAAGTTTGGCGCCGAGGTCAAAAGTGGCTGCAGCGAGTAAATTATACTCTATTGCCCATTTCTGGTTCTTAAATTTGATTTTATGCTTATAATACGTTTGGTACAATAATTTCTAAACAGTATTTGGAATACGTATTCCTATAAATTATATAACTTCAATACAGTACACAAACATTTTAAACACACATAAATCAACTGAAACGGTTGGGGATATTAATGGCATATCAACGCGTGAACGGCTGGCTCTTCAATGGTTACCGCAGTAGAATTCAACGTTTTACCCACAGATAGCACGTCAACCCAACAAGGTATTTGAACCAATAACCCAAAGTTTAATATGTGTGTATGTCTGTGTGTGTGTGTGTGTGTGTGTGTGTGAGAGAGAGAGAGAGAGAGAGAGAGAAAGAGAAAGAGAAAGGAGGCTAGAGCCTGTCCTATGTAAAATATATTTTCAACAGAAAAATCTTTTTATGACAATTTACAGTGGAGACGATGGTTAGTGTATAAATCGAATCAAGAACACAAGAGCATGTGAGGAAAGTAATACATCATTTCCATATGACGACTATTCAGGCATAAAAAGGAGGCTTCAGGTAGTTTGGTTTTGGTAGAACAATGGACTTGTAATCCAATGTCGCGGGTTTAATATCCGCTCACGTCAATCCAGGGTTATTGCCTCAGTGAAGCCTAATTACTTACCACTCGTTTCTATGCGAGATGTGGTCAATAAGGAGTTGAAAGTGCTGTTAGAAATTAACCAACCAGTAAAGCAGACTGTTTGCTTTAACTCCTGTAATTCTATCCTTGTCTCACAACAGGAGCTGGGATGATGGTACAGGTTATTGTTCGAGGTATGAATGTCCTTGAACAAACGTTCACCTGTGACATTTATTTGGAAAACAAGTACATTTGTCGTTCTCTAGTCTATAATGTTGTTTTGGATTTAACATCATTTTCAGCACATGATAGTCTATAAATGTCAGCCATTATAAAATGCAGAAAACAGGACAAATCCCATTTTTGCAATCTATGTGATTGATGAAATAAAACCCCAGGGATGTACAGTGTCGCAGCTAGAATATTTTGGCCCCTATGCAAAGCTTACCGATCGGCCAGTGGAATGTTAATCACAATTTTGAGGGTCCATAATTACGGTACTTGGTGGGTGATGCATTGCCTGCTCTTGTTAAACTGTAGTGTAAAAACAAATTATTTGGATGGGTTTCGGCCCCCCCCCCCCTGTATGAATAGAGTATGTGCCTCTCTATTCTAAGCATACTCTTGTTATATGGTCGCTATTTCCCTGCTGATGTAACTGATGAAGAACATGCGTCCACAAGTTTTTAAAAAAGAGTGAATCGTTGAAAAATTAATTTTCAATTACGTAATATGGAGAAGAAAATATGTATTAAAATAGTTTCTAATTTAAAATTTAGCGGAAAGGATTTATTTCGTTCAGATCTTGAATCTTCCGCCAAACAAAAGTTACACTGATGTCAAATGAATGTTGAAAAGCAGTTTAATCGTAAGCAATCAAGGAAACAAAATAAATTAATTCCCCCAAAATTAATGCCGTTATCAGTTACGCCAGGTGATGATTCCATTTAGTAGCATTATCCTTACACAATCCAGTTAACCTTCGTAACTCAACAGCAACTCGACTGTAGTTTGAGAATGGACTATAAGAAACAGATACAAAGATAATGGCTTACTGATAAACTATCATTTAATAAATTTTCATTAGTGCTGTTGTCTTACTTACCCCTCCTTATTTCAGTAACTATGACCAAGAACATTGAGGACCAACCTTTTGAAAAGTATTACATATTACGGGTATAAAAATCTGACAATGTGCCACAAAAAGATAACCATGTAGACAATATATACATGTACTAATTACTGCGCTTTTATAACTCTAAAAACACAGATTACATTTCGCTCAAATTGTAAATTGTCTAATCCAGATTAAAATAAACAAGGCTGTAAATTTTCATAATATTTGCATCCTAAGTAAAATTGTTTGTTATGCAAATGAAACTGGGCAGTACGTTGGGCACATCTTGTAACGAATAACACAGGGTCATCCACACACTACTTTTGAAGATAAGGTTGGCTACAACTAGATTAAGCAGTTAAGGTGAAGTTAATATGACAGAGAAAGAAAAAAAAAACGAATCAGAAGTGAAGGCAGGAGTGTAAATAATGCTGCAGCTTTAGCGAACGATTTGAAATTATTTCGAAAAGTTCGTATTCAATGACAGCCTCTAAATACATATTAATCATGGGGTTTTGTCACTTCTGCCACGCACAGTCATCACCTATGACTCAGCAGCCTTCCAAACTAGTCAACAATGAGTAAGGGTTACACACACACACACACACACACACACACACACACACACACACACATATATATATATATATATATATATATATATATATATATATATATATATATATATATATATATATATAGAGAGAGAGAGAGAGAGAGAGAGAGAGAGAGAGAGAGAGAGAGAGAACATTGAGAGAGAGAGAGAGAGAGAGAGAGAGAGAGAGAGAGAGAGAGAGAGAGAGAGAGAGAGAGAGAGAGAGAGAGAACATTAGAGCTCTGTGTAATTAACATTTACAACTACCTTAACCGCTGTTGAGTTACATATTACATTATGTAGCTCCTCTTACCAAAATAGTTAAGAACCTTGTGTTTTATTTTCTGTCATATTGTTTCAATGTCGGTAATAAGTCAGTATTTATATAAGACCGTATATATGATGCATGTGCTTAATAGAAAAAAAAATATGGAGAGGGGAATGAAGAATAATAGTCAGTCGTTTGAATCAACAGACATGGAGACAAGCAGCGTTTTTCAGTAAACTTGATGGAATGTTCTGCAGATACAAACTGTGGTGAGGAAAATGTATAATGTATAACATTTCAGCGGGACCTACAAAAGAGTGGTGGTGGTTGAACCAGAGATATATCCCTGGGGTCGCTCTCTACGGCCCTACATTTCATCAAGGTAAACTTAAACGAACCTGGCTTTACTTCAAGCATGTAATTTCTGAAAACAATATCAACATTTACTTATTCAGTACTTCCCAACATATGCTCATTTTGATGAAATTAACTGCAATACGTTCAACTTTCTCATGGGCTTTATAATATTTTTATTGTGTATTTTTGTGTCAAAATGTATCGGAGGGTGGGTCTTAACGCCATGTATCTATAGTTAAGCGGTTACAATGGCTCGCATTACTCAAATCAGTCTTGTCAGTGTACATGCCCAAATTTTCTGATTAATCACTAAAGAAGACATTTTATCTCTATTAAAAAGCAACCTCAGACTTGTTGTAAAAGATGTATAAAGAAGCTACAATGCAAATTTACACTGCTCATTGGAATGGAAAAAAACACTTTGTCAATCTACTCCATACAAGAAGAAATATGTCATTTATTTCACATAGAATGTTATCAAGTCTGATAATATTTGCTTTTATATACACACACTCTTTTTATTTTTTTCAGACCATATTTTAGAGCTCTGTGTAATTAACATTTACAACTACCTATCTGTGATTGCTACCTCTCATACCCACCTGTTTTTAAATGACGGCCTATTTACCAAATTAAAAATGCCCCTGCTTTTGTAAGAAAAATAAAATAAATGTAGTGATCTGTTCATAAAGATGTAAAGCTCTAACGAGATATGTGGGTTTCATTCATGGTTATAAATGCACCTTCTAAAATATACAGGCTGAAACCCACAAAAATGATCCAAGTCTAACATTCTGATAGCCAAATTCGATGGTAGCATAATTATTAAACGAGGTAATAGATCAGTGTTAACTAAACAAGGCATTCAAAAAACCAATTAAAGCAAAACCACCTTGTTCATTAATTTGTGCACTAATTAACTATTAAGACTAGAATGTTATACAAAATAAATTCATTTTACTTCCTCGGTATTTTTACATACTCTCTCTCTCTCTCTCTCTCTCTCTCTCTCTCTCTCTCACACACACACACACACACACACACACACACACACAGCGCCCGTGCTGTGTGTGTGTGTGTGTGTGTGTGTGTGTGTGTGGACATGCAAAGGTATTCAAACGGAAATGTACCTGCCCTAGCTCAAGCTTGACAGTGAAAGTTTTGTCCATGAGAGAGAGAGAGAGAGAGAGAGAGAGAGAGAGAGAGAGAGAGAGAGAGAGAGAGAGAGAGAGAGAGAGAGAGAGAGAGAGAGAGATTCATATTTTAACCAACAAGCATTCATGTCAGCACGATGTCTTTCACAGCATCAGCTCTAGAGTAAGCTCAGTCATCCACACTTAGTTGTAGCTACTGATTACAGATTGTACAACAATTTCCATCAAAACAGCAAGGCACTGTTTCGATGGGAGGGATCTTTAGAATTGAAGTATTTTCTTCTTTTTTATCCGACGATACTTAATTAGTTAATGGCAGTAATACAGTGGTTTTTTCCCAATAAATCAGTATGAATTATTTTCAGATATTGACAGGCGTATTTTTTTTTAAATCTGTCAATAATATTAAATTGTTGATCCCTAATAATATTGCGAAAGACAAATATTTTCGTCGTACAGAGCTCTGGTATCAAATAATTCACTGGTTGCATATGACAGTTAAATATGAGTAAATACAATAACTAATGTAAGAATAGTAGCATAAAGAGAATATATTTAAAGAATTATATATATATATATATATATATATATATATATATATATATATATATATATATAGATATATATATATATAATAGAGATAAACAGTTTTATTATTCTTTTATCATCTATAAAATTGATATTGTTTATATCTTTCATCACTTTGAAACGGAATATATTTAATGGCGCTAAAATTAGTCTGATGAAACAAGAATGTGAAACTAGTAACAGTCTATGTGTTAATGCTGTTTATTTTTATAATATATATATATATATATATATATATATATATATATATATATATATATATATATATATATATATATATATATATATATATATATATATATATATATATATATATATATATTGGGAATTTGGAGGTAAACAAGTACCAAAAATGAATCCTCGTAAATTAATTTTTTCTTCAATCCTAAACAATCAACTCTGACAGCAAGTCCCGGGATAAAACGTCGACAATTAACGACACTCACCTCAGTGGTACTTTCAAAACACAAAAGTTCAATATCATGACGCATTTAAATGAGTATCCCTACAAAGAGTTAAATAACATGACACATTTAAATAAGTGTCTCTACAGAGTTCAATAAGAACGCATTTAAATGAGTATACATACAATGAGTTCAATAATATAATATAATCTATTCTCTTTATGCTATTCTTCCAACGCATTTAAATGAGTATCCATGCAAATAGTTCAATAACATATTGCATTTAAATGAGTATCCCTACAAAGTCTAATAACATGACTCATTTAAACGAGTATCCCTGCAAAAACTGTAGCATTAGATTTGGTTTTGTATGTATTTTAACCACCGTATAATCTGCTAGAGAATATCCAGTATGGCAGCCGATGGGAGCAGTAAATATTTACTGTAACAGCGTGATGGTGTTGTTTAAAACCACATTGCATATATATTTGGCCCTTAGCCACCACCATTAGCACCAACACCACAACCATCCACCCCCAAGCCTTATACAGAATATTATACACTATCTTAAGACATAATTGTTTGCTAACTTTTGTTATACAGAAAAAGCTATACCCAAATTTTGGAGAGAGTGCAAAGGAAACGCATCCAACAAACGCGAGAGAATACTGAACATTCCCTGGTTGTCGGTGAAGATAACGGCCTAATTGAAAAGACACAACTCTATGCCACTACACGCGCGTGAAAATGGGGTCAAAGCTGGCAATTATGGGTTTCCTACCAGTAAATTGATTTTTAATTGCAGATTAATTCCGATTGCTTATGTAGTAAGCAGATCTAAATGTAGGTGTAATTTCGAGACCTGGACAAACATTTACAATCTTGTCGTCGCCTGCACTGCGATAGCAATAGGAATTACGGTACTAATTCAGTTCCCATAGTAAACCTATGCAAACACCATATTAAAAATAACTTACATTTTGGAGTGATCATGACCAAACTTATATTTATCAGTAAAGATGAAACCTGGATGTCAGATTCTGTGCAGAGGAAAGCCACTCCATTTTCTGTAGCTGCATATTTAAAACATGTGCTTTCAATTCCGCACAAAAGTGTCAGGTGCTGATTTTAGTAATAAGTGTTCCAAACTCAAGACTACTAAAGAACTGATATTCCATCAATAAAACAATGTCTCTATTTTTATTCACTTTCAACTAGCATAAGGTCTCAAAAGATTCTTTTTCCTAAAACATAACTTACATTATTAACCAATCCTGGTCAGCCAAACACGTATATACTCTAGATAAAGTTTTAAAGTAGCCCATTTCAAGGCTGGTTCTCATTGTGCAATAGAATTGGTACCGTGTGTCATATATATATATATATATATATATATATATATATATATATATATATATATATATATATATATATATATATATATATATATATATATATATATATATATATATATATATATATATATATATAGTTCATACTTTAGTCAACTGGCATGGCAAACAGTTGTATTACGTGCAATGGGGAAGTGTAATATCCAGCGCTTTCCATGTAACCAATATGGTGAGGCAGGGAGGTATCCTTTCCCCTATGTAATTTAATATTTACACTGACGAATTAAATCTTATATTGGGCCATTGTAACGTAGGGTTACTTCTGCCACCAAATGCACTGTTTCTTAATAATTTTATCTTTGCTGATATGTCACTGATAAGTCCGTCTGTCACAGGTTTAAGAAAATTATTGAAGATATGTGAACAATATGCATTAGAGAATGATATCATCTATAATACACAAAAATCAGTATGCATGGTCTTTCAGCCAACTTCTTTTAAATTACCATCATGTCCCTCTGTACATCTTAACGGCAATGCTCTTACGTATTTCGACAGTTATATGTATTTGTGCCATATTTTGAAATCCAGTCTGTCAGATAATGAAGATATGATGAGACATTATCGATATTTGTGTACTCGAACAAACATGCTTCTACGCAAAGCAAATTTAAGCCTTGTTCATTGAGTATCAAAATTAGATTATTGAAATCTTATTGCTGCAAAGCAAATTTAAGCCTTGTTCATTGAGTATCAAAATTAGATTATTCAAATCTTATTGCTGCACTATGTATTGTGCAATGGACAATCTTTAGTGAAAATGTGAAAAGAAAACTAGTAATTGAATAAATTAATAGTCTTCGCTAAATATTAGGTCTTCCTAGATGGAACAGTGCCTCCAACATATTTGTAAATTATAATGTATTCAGTTTTGAGGAAGTAATGAAAAATTATGTTTTCTCAATGATAACGAGACTATCTAATAGTGAGAAATGTATACTGAAATCACTTTAGAACTATGACATTCATTTAAATTCTTATATTGTTAGTAGATGGAACAAATTACTATTTAAATGTGTCACTTAACTTCATTTTTTAACAATGTAGGGCGCAAATAATTCTTGTAAATGTATCTAAATACTATGTATGTATGTATGTATGTATGTATGTATGTATGTATGTATGTATGTATGTATGTATGTATGTATGTATGTATGTATGTATGTATGCATGCATGCATGCATGCATGCATGCATGCATGCATGCATGCATGCATGCATGCATGTATGTATGTATGTATGTATGTATGTATGTATGTATGTATGTATGTATGTATGTATGTATGTATGTATGTATATAGTATTCGCAACAAGTCTATACAGGATGGTTGAGACAAAGTATCTATAGGTTTAAGTCATGTAGAAACAGCCATATAGAGTTTTATAAACACAACGTTTTCTATGTTTATTTTTTTGTTTTGTATATGTTTAGTATATGCCTTTGAAAAAGACTCATTAAGAGTCGAAAGCGCCCAGGCTTTTTAGTTAATAGTTTCGCACTGTTCGTGGTCAGTTTATTGCATCTATATTAATCAATCCCTGACACACCAGCCTGAGTTGCCTCCCTTCTCAGCAAGAAAACAAACTTCTGGTTATAGTGTCGTTAAACTTACAAAAGCAGCACACAGTTTCTTCTGTTCTTGCAGTCATTCCATCTGTCATTACTTCATCTTTACTTTCAAATTTAGATACATTACTCTGTAAGATCACAGATCCATAGATAGAGGCAGTTTTGTTTTTTAACCCTTGGGCAATAACTGTGCATATATATATATATATATATATATATATATATATATATATATATATATATATATATATATATATATATATATATATGCTTACTTTCAATATGACATGATAAAGTAACAATCAATTTCCATCATAAATCTCACCTTTACTTATATGTGCTTGTGTTAAACAATGATTTCTCTTTCATTATAGACTGTAGTTGTATTTACATTATTAGTTGTCTCCTGATTATTTTTTATTTTCTTTTAAATACAGAATATTATAGCCATAACATTCCTCTTTCTTATCCTTACACTATACAAGCTGTAAGTTATATTGCATACAATTCTTATACCGCCATAGTTCAATGTATATTGTTCCTTTTGTGTGTGCGTTACTAAAGGTCCAGTTGGCCCATTGGCAAACAGTCTTCTACTGGATAGCGTTGTTGGCAGGCGAGACATTCTAGTCAATGGAACATGTGTTGAACAGGAAGTCTCTTACCAACCTAACTCATGCCTGAAGTTGTTTGATACAGACTGTGATTTAGCACATGTAATGTTATGGACCTTTTTCACTTTTGCACTTCTTTAATGCACAAAAATCGAACGAAGTTAAAAACGAATGAGTATTTTAGACGACATATCGTTCCCATTCCTTATATAAATTCATTCATAACCTCTCAAGTGTTTGTAAATCAAATTACAGGGTTAGAACCAGAAAAAATATTATCAGCTTCAGCAATAGCACTCTAATCTTCATGGAAATTGAATATTCCAAGTTAGAGATCAGATTTATAAAACTGTAAATTCAAACATCTGGGAACAAACTTTGAAATGAGGTGGAAAAAGCTTAAAATTTAATTAGGATAATTAAAAAAAGCGTCATCAGTACGTGAAATATTTCTCTAAATCCATGACTCGACGGTGAATGGAAGTAAAATTCTACAAACTTCATACTCATAAACCAAGTCACACGTAAGAGTATTATGAAGCCAGGTGTTGTAATCAATTAAAAGAAATATGTGTAGATATGCCCTATATGAACCCGCATGTGCTGAAATTGAAGAAAAAAAAAAACGAACAGTGATGGTAGGACATATAATCTCAAGGCTATCTCGACGATCAAGACTAGGTTTGTATAAATTGCGGAATGATCAGATAGCATGGTAATATTCTTTTTTTTTCACTATAAAATTGTAAGAAGCGATGATAGATGAGAGCCGGTGTAAATGTTGCGTTTCGCGCTACACTGCACCAATGGAATCATATTCTCGTAATGAGATGTCACCAGTACACGAACAACACCCCCTCTTCTTACCTCTGTGACAGAAGCAACCCCCTCTCTCTCTCTCTCTCTCTCTCTCTCTCTCTCTCTCTCTCTCTCTCTCTCTCTCTCTCTCTCTCTCTCTCTCTCTCTCTCTCTCCTTACCTCTGTGACAAAAGCAGACCGAGGTCCTTGTCGCCATAGTTTATGAGGTGAGTTAAGTCGGGAAGGATCGGGCTCACTGAATTAACGGGACTGACTCCAGGGCTCACCCCCGGGGATATGGGCTGTTGCTGCGCAATAGTGTAGATCAGCACAGTCTGTTCTGTGGGAAGGGCCAACGTTGGGGGTGCTGATGGTGTCGGAGTTAGCCTCATATTTAGAGCAGTTTTTTCCACAGGAGCTGTGGTAGCGATTAGTCCGAGTTCTAATGTCCTCATTGAGCTGTATTGCAGCGCCGTTTTAAATTCCAAACTTTGATCAGTCTCAAACAAACTAAACTAAAATAAGTTATGTTTAGATAATTTTCTGATTTTATATAATAACACAAACACTCGATTTATCCAGACGAAATTTCTTTTTCGACGACTCTAATTTCTTCGCTGCTTTATCTCTCCGTTCCTTTGGCTCATAAAAGCGAGTTTGCTTTTAAATTTAGTCTCGTCCTTAACTTGTCGAACAGTTAGCTTTTTATCTATGTACCATTATATCATTTAAAAGTGTTTTAGTCTCCACACCATTGCATCACGCTGATAAATTGGATTGCAGTTTATCGTCACGCTTCAAAGATTAGCAAACATACGGGTTCTTCTGTTCAATTCAGAACGGCAAAGTTGGCTAAATTGTGTGCTCTTCTTACAAGTTATAATGACAAAATTTGATGAGAACGTCAGATTGTGATATTGTATCGAAATAGGCTGACACCAAAGTTCCAAAACCTCAACAATGGAAAACAAAAGATTTGTCGGCTGCAGTATTCTCCAAAGACTTCTTTGATGTATTGGAATGTTCACAGGTAGCTGCTAATGTCAAATTATTGACTTAAATTTTTAATTTCGTTGGTGATAGGAACTTTTCAAACTTTGGACAGTTATTTTATCCAAATTGTAGAACCCAGGTACGTACAGGCAGCCTACTGCATGAATGGTCATTTAATGAAAGTATATTGTATAAATAGATCGATATCAACCGTCTCATAGGTAGGACACCTACGAAAAAAGTTGTCGATAAAAGTCGATAAATGCTATGTAGTTTACTGCAAAAGCGTAAACACACTTTTAGATATAAGTCTATATTTTTATGTCACCTTGCTTATTTGCATTGCAATGGATGGTCTTATCATAAAATAAAATTTAATGCAATATGATAATTCTCAAATTATACAGAATAAAAGTACAATTTAGTCTTCCAGCCAATACACTGAAGTGTTTTATATTAAACCTTGGTCACTTTTTGCTCGAAAATTCCTATGATATAATCACTGAACGTCCAACTTGAAATGCAGGTCCTGTAACACTGGGCACAAAGTTGGGTAGTTGGTCTGTTAATGTGTAAGCCCTTTCGCGGTGATGCGGTAACTGTCAACTTGCTGATTTAGAGGCTGTATATATTATCTCTGTCGGGACTAGAGGTAGTGAGGGTCTATCCACTACTGTGCAAGCATTCTCTTGAAGATCGGTATTTAAACTACCCCTAACCTCGTGACGTTGAAATGCAATCTTCTGTTTCGGCGCAACCTGGTGTGTGTCTACTAGATATTCGTACCATAAAGTCGTATGACCCCGCGCCTCCATGTAGAGCTGAATTACTTTACATACTGACGAGAGCAAAAAGTAGTCTGATATATTCCAAGGCAGGATGAGGTAGCAACAAATCGTGATGAGTAATTAATCACTGACCATAATAAGATTCTCTCTTGTTACCAACCAGATGTAGGGAGTCCTATGCACTCTTGTCGCAAGGCATCACAAGCCGGGTATGGTTTCTTAAGCATCAGTGATATCTGATCCAACAACATATCACACTACAAATCAAGTACTCTACGGCATTCTACCCGTACATTTTATCTAGCTGGTAGAATACAACCTTGTAAATCTTCCATGACACTGATACCTAAAGCTATCAATATATCTACATTGGGACAAATCAAAACCATGGTTTTCTTTATTATACCCAACCCTATACAAGATCAACCAAGATCAACCAACTCTATTTTAGTCCAGGAAAGATGTGTGTGTGTGTGTGTGTGTGTGTGTGTGTGTGTGTGTGTGTGTGTGTGTGTGTGTTAACAGTAAGGATCAATATTTTGATTAAATACAAATACAGCAATTTCAAAAGGAAAAGAAAATCAACAGAAAAAAAAAAGATCGCCGGAAGTTCTAGCATGTATCCATGACTGGTTGACCTGATCTCTCCCTGTAAATGCATCCGACATTTTCTTCTGATTTACCTATTTCCATTCATATGTAAAATGGTTTGCCATGAGGATTGTAAATGTGATTTATTAGATTAAATATGAAGCATTGTGTTACAAAAGAAAAGCCGAACTACGGTCGTCCTCAGTACAAGGGACGCTGAGAAGTTTTTTTCCTAAGTTAATACTGCAATAATTTTTTGTATGTGTTTTCATTTCCAAATATTACTATCAAAAATATAACTCTTAGTTTGAAAGCAATCCTGCGATACTTTCATGTACTCATCATTACACAAAAATTACTGAGACCTGGAAAAAAAGCTTCCCTAGGGACACGAAATTGGAATTTGTTTTTTTTGTGAATTTAAATAGTTTTGACAGTGGCGGAACTAACTAAACACCATTCGAGGGAAAACTTGAAACGTGAAGTATTTTCCTTGAATGTGAGTACCAACCAGCCACGTATATATGGCGTGACGGCTTAGATCTGCATAGCATTACGACGACGCTTAAGGCTTATTTCTACATCAAACATCCCATGTAACGTTATATATAACTGTAACAATGCGAAACAAAAGACAAGTATGTACATTAAAAAGAGACATCACTTTTGCAAAATGGTTGACACTCTTTTCTCGCGCTTATTTGTTTTCTTCTTTGTTACCTTAAACCAAATTGTGAGCATTAAGCTAAAGTTGGATTAATAAGATTACGATTATATATATGGCGCTACTTCTACTTTGTCTAAATGGATAACATTACGATTTTCACTATATATATATATATATATATATATATATATATATATATATATATATATATATATATATATATATATATATATATATATATATTAAAATATTAAATGATACATCACGAATAGAATTTAGTACCCAGGAATTTATCAATTAAAAATCATTTTCTTAGCTAGAAAAAGAAAATAATTTGCCAAAACAATTTTAGCGCAACTACATACCGTACTATTTTTTCTAACGATTGAAAAAAAAAACAGTAATAGCTTACAATTGATCAAGAAAATAGAATAATCATAGAACTGAGAGAGAAAAATAATGTGAGATATGTAGATATATTTATATAATTCAGATGTTTGGGGGTGAAAATTTAAGATATATATTTGTTATTACAATTTTAACACAGAATATTTATATCTGAATATAGTTAATTCATATAAATGCATTATTTAATTATTAGTGAACTATATTAATGAATGAATGAATGAACGAACGAATGAATGAATTAATTAATTAATGAAATTTAACAAGCACTTTTGGATTGACTACGTATTTATTAACTTTGAATTAATTTTAAAAAATATCATAGCACTAAATCCCCCCCAAATTTAATTAGCTCCATCTATATTTTCAAACGGTCAATAAATATGCAATTAACAGATTCTTAAACTGCAACCTTCGACCCAAAATGTGTCCAGTGTTTTTGTTCAGTACGAAACGAGACGCAATGCACAATTATTGCATACAATACTTATTTAGGAACACTTCTAAAGAGCATAGAGGGTACAAAAAAGTTATTCAAACATACGTATCAGTCTCGTTAAGGATTCACCTAACTGATTATCCGAAAGTACTACAGGCAGTCTAAAATTGAGTGAATATATTATAGAGAATATACAAGTTTGGAGAGAAATGATTGGTTGACAATTGTTATAGTAGAGGAATCCTTTGAGTGTTGACCTTATTGGTACCATAAACACACAGAAAATATTCTACTAATGTAGTTTGAGTCGTTTTGTAGACTTGACTTAGGAACACTGAAATGTGCGGAATGGGTAAAACATGTTTCGTCCAAAAAATGCTCAAATGGTTGCACCATGTCGCGGAAACAGGTTCAGAACAACATTCCAACGTTGTCAAAATATCTTATGAGGTCACAATTGTCCGTAAATGTAGGGTTGACATAGTAGACCCATTAATAACACAAAGCGAACTTTATAATCAAAGGCCAACCTTGGCCAAATACTGGTCTGCGATATGCAACGTGGTTTTAAATTATTCATGTTTACAGCATTTGCTATATATTTGGAAATCATATTTTTAAAAATTTAATCAAAAGTCCTTAGAACAAGAACATTAAATTTTTCATCACATCAATTCCCATTAAAATCCATTACTGGTTATTTAAAAAACATACCTGTGCTCTCGAACTTCTGGCCTTCGTCAACATAACGTAATCTGCCTAGATAATTAGTTTTGGCATTTTACCTTTTGTACGTTGATAAAATGTTTGGCCAATTATTTATGCCTGGCAATGAACAACAACAACAAAAAAAAAAAAAAAACAAACAAAAAAAAAAAACCGAGAAGTAGCAAAAGGATGAATATGGACAGATATTTAGAATATTGGTCAAGGTTGATGATAAAAGGACGGACACTAGACTACCATCGCTATATTTACCCACGTGTAGTATAATTTGAAATACATGTTAGAAAGCCACTAAAAGTTTCATTCATTATTGTACTTCATCACCTTATGTTTGGATTTTTAAAAATTAATATGCCTCATGGTTATTTTCAAAAATATTGCAAGCTTGGCAACAATTTTTCTCTTTCTTTCTGAATATGTGAAGCCGAACATCTGAAACTGTAAATCAAGAATTTATTTATATCTATGTATTCACAAGTTAGTTCCCTTCAATTTTTGCCGTCGTTAGGAAGAGTTGCCTCCCTATGACAATGTGATTTATTTAAACGTCCCTTTGTCAAATGTTACCCTTTCATCAACTCTCGTATCTTCCATCAATTTATGATGTAAGAGGACCATAAATTAAATGGCGAACATAAAACCGTATTTGTATCCCAGCCACAGCACTCTTCCATTGCAGGACACTGAACTATTATTATTTAAGTGGCTATACTGTATGCGAGGAGCAGTGCCGTTTTCATTATTCAAGCATGAACAGATTTTTTAGCATTTCTCCCCAAAGAATTCAGCTGTCAGATTAACTAACCGTCATCATCGAGCACTTTGAGAATACTTGGAATCCCATTCAGTGTGCCAACCTGGGCGGATGACATTTTCATAGTATATTGTTATAACTTAATTTTTATTATTTGTTTCAACTTTGCAATCAAATGATCACGTAACGGAGTTTGACTTTACTGACGATAGCGATTGTTTTAAAATTGGTAATCACATAGTCAAAATACCAATAATACAATACACTGAACCCAAGCAAAATAATTACCTAAATTTGTCAAGTTAATTGTGATTGCTTAAAAGCTATTTGATTGAAAAGTAGGAGTAGATTGGGTGAATGAAGTGGAACGGGGTAGGAACAAAATTAACTGTGTATTTAGCTATTTAAATAGTGAGAAATGGGTAAAGTATATCTGGATACAGAATTTGGACTTCTGCTTGCTGGTAGAAAACGTAATCGAGTATGGCTTCTGCACTCGTGCAGAGCTGAGTCAGTTATCTGTAGAATTGAAATGGTACAGCCAGGAATTGAAAGTATCAATTTTGGAAATGAAGCATACAGTGAGATAGGCGCAGTTGTTGAACTGAAAATGAGTTGGAGCAGATGACCAATAAATAAAGAAGAGGCGTGAAATCATTATCAATGATGGTGTTGCTACAATTTCCAAATCTCTGTCAGGTGTTGTGATTTATGCTGCAACCTAGCGTATCAGCAGACTTTTCTTTCCGATGGACAACTTAGTTTACCAAATGAACTAATGAAAGAGGACTAGCTGATATAAACAGAATCAGATACTTCACTGGAAGTTTGTCGAATAAATTGAGATTATTCTATATGTACCTGGCGCAAGTTCAATAACATTCAAACGTATTTATTAAGAAAAAAATCAACTGTTGGACGTAAAGACATATTATGTATGACATAAAATATTGAAAATCTGCATATTAAAGATATAGTGCAACATATGCAAAGAAGAATATGTATTGCTTGTTTTCTTGTTGTTGATTTATGACTTCAAATAATATAGTCTCTGTTTATTATGCAACGTATTCTCACCTGAAAAAATGGATTAGGCAACGATGTTCATGGACTATGAATCAGCCAATATGTGACCGAGTGGTTTAAAGCGCTCTCCGTTACGGATCACTGCCATCTCACCTCCGTCAGCGCGGTTTCGAGTTTAAGATTCGGCGAATGTGGATATGTTAGAAAGCTTGCCAGTAGCTTCTTGTGGGTCGGTGGTTCTTTCCGCGGATATCCCGGTTTCTTCCTCCACCATTAATACTGGCCGCAATGTATAGCCTATATTGTATTGAAAAATGGTGTTAAACCCTACAACAACAAAAACAATCACGAAGATGGAGCAAACAATGATTTTCATGGATAATGGATTATGCAGTGATGTTCCTGGAAGATGGATCTGGCATATTGTTCATGGAAGATGGACCAAGCAATGATGTTCATGAAAGATGGATCAGTCATATTGTTCATGGAAGATGGACCGAGGAATGATGTTCATGAAAGATGGATCAGGCATATTGTTCTAGGAAGATGAATCAGGCATATTGTTCATGGAAGATGGACCAAGGAATGATGTTCATGGAAGATGGATCAGGCATATTGTTCATGGAAGATGGATCAGGCAGTGATGTTCATGAAAGATGGATCCGGCATATTGTTCTAGGAAGATGAATTAAGGCATATTGTTCATGGAAGATGGACCAAGCAATGATGTTCATAGAAGATGGATTAGACAATGCTGTTTGAAACGGCATAAATAATGAATTTAGCCATCTTGAATGAATCAAGGGTTTAGTTGTCAATTTGCATTTGTATCTTAGCTTTAGCAGTTTTCACTTGCATTTATATACCTAACGCTAACAAAGAAAAGTTTATATCAATATTAGATTGGTCAAAGCAGTCAAATAAAATGAAATGACCATTGTCCAAAATCATCTACACTTAAACCTTTAAGTTTTGTCCAATTTTGCCAACTTTGATAGAAATCAATTGGTGGAACATTCAGTAATCAGAATATCTTGTCTGAAATAATGCTGTCTTAATGTTATGAAAATACTTTTCCTTGCCACGTTTGATATCCTTTGTCTTTTATCAGTATTAGGACTCTAGAGTCCTAATGTTATGAAAACACCTTTTCTTGATGTTTGATATCATGTGTCATAGAAAAGAGCAAAAACCAACAAGTTTTGTAGAATTTAAGAATATTTCAGTTTCCTAGAATAAACTGAACAATTTTAAGACAGATCTTACAGCAGTATGCATTAAATCCCAAAATAGTCTTAAAATTATATCGTACGTGGAAAAGAACTAATATTCCAAATTAATTCCAGTGGTGTTCTGAATAAGTTCCAATCTTGAAAGTGCTGATTCAAAAATAACCTGGAATGGTGTTGATATATGCCAACGGTCTTCATGTATCACATCTAAACGAAGTTACAATATTTCAAAAATAGATATGTAGTCCGAAAGTATCATTAAGCGCATTTTTAATTCCAGTAAATACCTTTCCATGTGACCTATGTCACAATAATCACTTTCTAAAAATGCTGTCATCTTAATGGAATTTTATATTAAATTTATAAACAAGAAAAGGTGAGTTTACTTAAATTTTAGCAAGCAAGACTGGAAAGGTCAGCGAGACTGTGTTTTTCCATTTGGAATACCAATGTCCTGAATTCGGTTTCAAGTAAACATGTTTACCTCCGGATAACAATAATTTTTATATATAATCTACAATCACAGACAAATATTCGCTATGTAATATGTTGCATATATAAGATCAAACTGCTGCACAAGGTCAATCACACAATACAAATTTAAATATACGTACCATATAATCATGGACAAAACGCAACAAACAATACAAATTAAATATACAACACATTAGTATGGTATTATTCTCTAGAGAACTCATTGTTGTGCTCTCTGTTTTATAAAGTATTCACATTTACATGGTTTATACTTTATTTTGTTTTTGCTAAAATTATATTTATATATTTTTTTAACATCTCCACACACAAGTCATGTATGGCAACCCATATCTTTTATATAATAATTCAGATTAAGTAATTTTCCACGCTGGAAGTAACTCTTTAAATACCACTTTAAATTAGCATATCTTTCAACGATCATTACAATTTAAATAGAAGATAATGAAACAATGAAAAAATGAAAAGAAAAGTGTATTTAGCAGAGAGCATGGAACGGTAAGTTCAGAAACGGAAAGCCAAAATGTTCAAGTCGAGTATAGCATTTAAGTCAACTTGACAAACAGTCATAAGAAGCTTTATAAAGCGCAAAAGCTTGGCCTTTGAAAATATAGGTCTATAATATGACTAGATGCTGCAGACACAATTCATTAATTCATTAGTTAATTGATACACAGAGCTAAATTAGCTTGTGCACGATGATGTATGTTGTACAGATGATGTATGTATCTTGTTCAAATTCAGATGAGATGACAAAGATATGTATCAAACAAATCGTTAGAGAAAATGAAAATCAACCCAATGAGTAAGAACACAAGAAGACTTTGTTTACATACATTTCAATACCAGAGTTAATTCAGTTCAGGTGTAATTTTAATAATGTATACTCATCATAGACAAATGTCGAGTAAACCAACACCACATCCAACCCCAATCCCACCAACAGTAGTAGGGGAAAGTAAGAATCCGAGCTCAACAACCCCTCCAGACCTCCAAACAAATACAAAATACCTAGGTAACGTAATAGATCACCTGTTGCAATCAATAATTGTGTTAAGAATCCGAGCTCAACAACCCCTCTCCCCACCCCTCCAGACCTCCAAACAAATACAAAATACCTAGGTAACGTAATAGAACACCTGTTGCAATCAATAATTGCGTTAAGAATCCGAGCTCAACAACCCCTCTAGACCTCCAAACAAATACAATAGAACACCTGTTGCAAAATACCTAGGTAACAGGTAAAATTTAATTACGTGATCTTCCAGAATAAGCAAAATGATATGTCAGACTCAATTTTCCAAATCATTACGATTTAGCAGAGCGTGGCGATTGTGGACTAAATTACGCATTAGAATTCCAGTAAGGTAAGTGGTATTATACCTCATTACCAACTGTTAATGTCTCAACTGTAGATATCAAAAATATTTCATTATCATGGTGATAGAGGCTAAACTTTACTTTACCGCTCACATAACGACGGGACTCAAACAAATCTTTTATTTGTGATTTGTTAAGAGGGTATTTTTTGTCGATAAAATACACCTTTGACCGATCAAGATCAATTGTAAGTTTGGTGTATTTTTGCTGACTAATCGGACAGTGAAAGTTTTTAAATTCCGCTAGCAACTTTTGATACAATTGTTCGAGATAATTAAAATACTCGCTGTTATCAGATCTGATGAGCGAAAGTTTTAACTTGTCACGGGTACCACTAAAGCATATGCCTGATGTTTCATTATTAATTTCAACTGTCAATGGTTTGTCGTCCATCATTAGATATTTGATTTTGCTACTGTAGCTATTTGTTACTGTCAAATTTTCAAACATTATTTTTAAAGTTTAGATAAAATTTTAGTTTGCAAAGATAATGTCAAATATATCTCTATCATCATGACAATACCCAAGTGCAAATGTATCTACCCCATTTTCGCAATAACGTTTATCATCAAAATTGCTCAAACCGCGTTTGATAAGCACATCTGTTTCGAGCTTATGATGATTTGTCCGAATTGACATAGCTCTCATAAAACTAACACCACCATCAAGCGCGTACTTGTAGTCATCAAATTTTATAAACTTTTTAACAAAATCACGAGGCAGACCTTTTGCTTTTTTTGTTATTTTATTATTGTCTAACAATACGGCATACATTTTACTACGTAATCCGATAAAGTATTTGATAGCGCTCGAGTTCATTTCATCTTTGAACTTACCAATAACCTTTTTATTTGTGTCGTCATGAAATTTACTGTCACGTGGGTAATCAGAAAGATCAAACAGATATCTATTATCATGCATATCCTGATAGACGTCCTCGCATTCGATTTCATATACGAGTGAATCAGTATCAGTAAATAATAATCTACTAGCCGGCCATTGATTTTTAACAAAATTATAATGAAAATCATACATCAGCCACTTTGATAAATCTAACACTGAAGCTCCAACGTAGATCGGCTTGTTTAGTTTTAGATTTGTTTTTCTTCTTTGTATCGCAACAAGATTCTCATTAAATATTTTCATGCTCACAAAATCATCGTCTGACACAAGTTTGTTTCTGCGATTGACATCATTGACTAGTTCGATATTTACGCGTTTCCTAATATTCTCCATCGTCTTACCAAAAACAGAATTGTTCATCAGTTTGAAAAAGTTTTTCTCAAAATCAGTTTTTGCCGCAGCTCTTCTTGTAGTGTTCGAGTTAATATAACCTCTCATCCACGGCGACTGATTAAATTTTAGTACGCGATGAACTTTTCTCAACACGAGACCAGCATCGACTGCTTGTTTTAAAACTTTGTAATGCAAAACATAATTACGTTTATGAAGCAAATTTGGTACTAGTTTCTTTACCATAGAATGTTGTCTTGGTAATGCTGACGCTTGTTGTTCTTCTGATAACAAACTATATTCTATAACCATCGATTCCGCGCAGAAAGGGTAATCGTTATGCAATTTGTGTAGCGAAGTTGGATAATCGAGATCAACTTCAACGAAATACGAAACATCGTCGGGTATCTTTTTTCTGTCTCTGATAGAAATTGATCAGCCGTGATCCAATGAAATCCACCAAACGGCATTGGTTCTGCCATCGAATACCCGTACAAGTTATTGCAATCTAGATAAACTATATACTTCGAAGGAAGGTCAGGATTATACTCTTTCAAATATTTGTTGTTTGCTTCAGCATATTTCTTCGTTATCTCACTAATACCACCTCGGATACCTTTTTCGATAAAATTGAACATATCCACGTCTGTCAGTAATTCCAACCTTACCTTACTAAACTTTAACAGAGCATCCCATGACAGTCCGGGGGCAGAATAATACCAGCAAGGATCTAGTCCGTAATTATTATAACTCACTTCTCGAAAACTTTCAAAAACATCTGCTAATAATAACACGTCAGTTTTCAAATACAAATCGTGATAATCACCAAAAGTCTCACAATCAAACTCTTTCCAAATATCTTGTGCATACTTGTACTCATCATCAGTGATATTTTCATTTTAAGTTGCGAGTAAAATTTGTCTTTGCCAGGTAAAGATGTTTCATCAAATTTACTCCAGTCGTCGAGGTATTCGTATGGAAAAACTCCCTTTTTAGCTAATAGATTAAATTTATCTCCAAAACAGTCTCTTAGGTTATTAAATTTACTACAACCTTTTACTAGCTCATCTAACGATGCTGCCATAAACTGCAGGCTGTCAATAAAACGTAATTTACCTAGCGTAACTGACATATACTTTTCAAAATTATTTGGAATGCATTTGATGACATTATTGAGTTTTAGATGAGCTTTTATCTCAGGATCACCAAAAGCTTCTACGATGATGTGACTATCATATCCTCGAAAATTGTGAAGAATAACTGGAATAAAATCTGGAGCATGAAATTTTAAATTACACTGGTCATGAGCCGCTCCACGATACTGTCCGGTCAAATGGCAATGGTCACGTACTTTTTTGTTATCGTCAAAAGCTTTTTCACAAATATAACAAATTTTCGCTTGCTCGTGAGCGGATTCTTGTTGAGGTGTTAATTTTAACATTGGAGTCACTCTTTTCAAACGATAAGTTATATGATCAACTTCGCTGATCAATTGCTTGAGAAGCCAGACAGCTGGATTTTTACCACGATAGAGTTGGATTGGTTTAGATAATCTCGAATCAGTACAACTAACTACCTTGTACGCTACTCCGCATGGAACATGATTTTGAATTTTTCTTGTACTCGATTGGTTAGGATCATTTTCTACGCCAAGTACAGGTTGAAGTAAGCATTCGAAATCGACGTATATGACGAAAGAAATTTTTAGTTTATGATTATGATGGACAAACTGTAACACGCTATCTTTTTTAGATGGCATTGTTATTCTTTGTACGTCACTACAGTACTGCAAATGCTTTTGTAATGTTTCATTGTCTCTACAACCGTGCAAACAGCGATAACAAAAGAACTTTTTGTTGTTATTTTTATTATACTGTCTTCCAACTAGTCTGTTAAAGTTTTTAATCCAAACGTAATGATTTTTATAAAACAGTAAATTGATAGTCGATTGTGAAGCTTTTTCTGAAATATACCTCGGATAGACATTTTCTTTTTCATCTAATCCGAAAACGTTAATCGAAATATTATTTTGCTTTTCAAACTTTGGTATTTGATTTTCTGCCACTGGAAAGTCAATACCAGCACAATTTAATCTTGACACGTGACTGATATACTTCTTAACACGATCAGCATTTTTTTCTGCTGGAAATAGCGCGGAAAGAACAGCCCATTGGAAACATTTGCTATCGACGTTTTTTATGTTTATACAGCACTGTTTATTTTTTATTTTTGGTGGCAGGTCGATATACGAACTACCGCGTAATGCGTCATATTTCATCGTGTGAAACAAAATTTCCTTGATCATTTCAAACTTCCAACCCGAACCTAATTCGGTAAATTCTTCTATTTTTTTCCAAATTTCTTGGTGTATTTCATTAGATAGTGACAAAAGATCACTACCAAGTAAAACACGTCTAGATTTTGCGTTGATGTAAGGGTCTGCAATTTCCTTGTTAGTAGATTCTTCCGTCACAAGTAGTTTTGAAAATATAACGTGATATTGCACTAACAATCTTATACCCTTGTGTTTTTCAAGCTCACGTTTTACAGTCGTCTGTAGCAGATGAAAGAGATTTGTTTCAGAAAAATTTACTAAAACGTTTTGATTATCAAACTGATAACTATTGTCAAAACCTGTAAAAGCAGTCGCTATTTTATCAGGTTCACCCATAAGACTTCTCTTGGCTATATCACGCAATTTTAACATTATTATATTATAATATAATCTCTAATTGATAATTTACCTCACACTGCGCATGCGCTAAACAACAATTAGAGATAAAAAATATCACCTATAATATAATGACAGTAAATCTGACAAGCGCACGTGAGCAAGAGGTATATCATGTTTATCCGAAGTACAACCTGTACGCTGGAAATGCACTTGGTTCGGTTATTAATATCATTACTGGAATATCTGTTGGTAAAGCAACGCCAGCAGGTTATACGATTAGTGTAAAGGGAGATAATACTGAAAGAATTACGATGTTTAGAAAAGATTTTATTTACACGTTATTTTGCAATGACATTCCAGAGGGGAAACGAGTATATCATTATAACGGTAAAGTCACTGATGATAATATTGAAAATTTATCCTTACAAGACGAGTTTCAGCCGCATCCGGTCTTTGATTTATACGAGGCTAACGATCGCGGTATTATTAGAAACAGAAAAACTAAAAAAGTTCTTAGTTCTATGAACAATATGGGATATCTTATAGTAACTGTTAGAGGAACATCGACAGATCGAGTTTGTTATACTGGTCATAGGTTTGTTTACGAGGTGTTCAACGGATCTATACCCAATGGTCTGGTTATTAATCATATCAATAATGTAAAAACAGACAATCGATTGGAAAATCTGGAGCTAGTGACCCAACAGGAAAATGTGAGAAAAGGACGAGGTGGTGGTATTAATTTTAGATGCCCAATAAAACCTGTTATTTCGTTAAACCTTGAAACGGATGAGGAGATCAAATTCAAATCAATTACAGCTGCGGCGAAATATTATAATATAAATCCCAGAGCAGTAAAATTTGTAGCTGATGGAGCAACAAAATCAGCTTTTTCAAACAAATATGATGCTAGTATTATTTTTAGATATGATGATTAATAATATTTTGTAATTCGGTTTTAGTCAAACAATGATGAGCAAATGCTATAATATCATCGCAATCAAATTTTATCGTCGTTACTGCACTTTCATTAATTTTATTTTTTTCTGCTTCTGTTAGTAATATTTTATGAGAATCACCTTGCAATACAAAAATCACAACGGAATATGAACTATAACCTGACAAGCATTTTCTTACCGCTTCGGTCAGTTCGTGGTAGTTTATTATATTAACTTTTTGGTGATATTTTACCTTGTCAGTCATCTTATAACAACAAATTAGATAAAAAGTATATTATAATATGGATATGATGAAACGACTCGTTCAACTATACGAAGAAGATACTAGTGATATCTTCGATAAAGTCTCCACAATATCTAATGATATGATAGACAAATCTGTTGGTTATAACGAAGATGATATTTTATATAACAACGAATCTGATGATGGTGAAATAGTCACTGTTACTGACAGATCTAATTATAGCAGACCAACCACTGGAAAATATAATGCCAAGTATCACATTGCTAAAAAAATTATAAAATTTAATTTTACCGTTACCGAACAGCAGGTATTTTTACAGTTAATCAGACCTTTCTTAAACATTAAAATTCCAGACCGACAGAAAAATATAAAATTCGATTTCATATTTGTCAAGATTTTTAATCTTATGACGATCTCTGACGATCGCAGACAATATCTAATATCATTATGTAAACCAGTAAAATGCAAATCTGTCAAACGAAAGTATGAGGAAATTTATAATAGCATTATTTCGCAGTCGATAAAATCGACCGGGTTGGAATCCAGCTGTTAAATTTATCACTATACCCACGCCATTTGACTAAACTTTTATCTCCTTTTTTCCTAATCACTTTTTCGATAACGAAAACATCTTGTTCAGTTTTTTGTAGTTCTTGTTCGTAAAAACTACCTACAATAGGTTCCCCTGCCAGATCTTTTAACGCGTACGTTACAGGTACTGTTAAGAGTACTTTATCAACAACAAATACTTCTTCGCTCCAGTTTGGAGTAAATCCTTTTTCAAATATCTTTTTAGTCAAAGAGATTCTAACTTTATCACCGACCTTAAATTTATGTCTGCGGTACATGTTTTCGTTTGCTAATATTGGATTTTTGATAGCGTCATTGGGTGACATTTTGATGGTTCGATGTTTCGTGTTATTATATTCGCCTACGATTTGAGAAAGGTCATCGATGTACCTGTTGGTGTTTTTAGCTGTCATATGTTTGTGTAATTTTTCGTTTAGCGTGCGATTAAATCTCTCGACAACAACGCTTTTGCCTTCGTTTCCTGTAACGTATTTTTTTATATTATTTTGTTCTAGAAACTGTTCAAACTTTTTGTTAAAAAACTCTGATCCGTGATCAGTCCAGATTTTGTTTGGTTTTCTTTCGGTACTCGTTATTATTTGTTTTAACGCATCAGTGATTGACGTTCCTGTTTTATCTGAAACTGGCACACTAAAAGCGTATTTGCTGAAAACATCTGTGACATTAAACAAATATTTCTTATTATCGTTAAACTGAGCCATATTAGATACATCTACCAAATCTATTGCCCAGATATCATCTACAGCGTTTGCAACAACTTTACGTCTCGGAAACTTTTTTTTTTAGGTCTGTGTAGTTCGACTGCAAGATCATCGTATAATTCTTTTCCCCGATCGCGAGGCGATTGTCGAGACTCTCCGAGTCCAAGTTTATATTTTGCTCCTATCATTCCCTGAACAAATCTTCTATCAAAACGTTCTCGTAGATTTGTTGGCTCCATATCATGTAATTCGTCTAACAACCCTTTATCACAATCTGCTTTCGAGTTTTCATGATCACGATAACAGATATCATGACGCATTGCTATTGCATCCACTTGATTATAAGGCTCTTGGCCTGGCAATGGATTGTCGTTTTCATCTAGTTGTTGATCTAGCGGATTGTAAGGACCAGTATACCGATGGCCTGGCAATGTCCAACCGCCTTTTGGTTTTGGTAATTTACCAATTAGTTTATGTATATCTATACCTAACCCTATTATTTCTCTGTTGTTACAACGTTGACAGTACGTAATGATTTTATCTTGTTCTATGCAAAGATCTTTGTCACAATCACAATTGCATTTCATTTTATTTTATTTTGTTTCATAAGATTAATCGTCGATCAAGATAACTCTATCAACGCTAGATCCTACTTGTTTTTTCAAAAACATACTTTTCTTTCTACCACAGATTGCACAAATACTTTTTAACATCGTTCTATTATTTTTCGTTTTTTCCGTCATCTCATCCTTGTTCTCTGTTTTAGTTTTGCATTTGAGACAGTATGTTGACATTATTATATCAAGGAGTTTAGATAAAATTGATTGCAATATTATCATTCGCATGAGAAGGATGCTCATCAAATTGTAAAATAAACTTTAAAAAGTTTTTACTCCCTGAGCTTTTACTCTGGTGCATTTGTCTGACAAACATGATACAATAATAACCACAAGCTGATGTTCCAATCGGCTGTAGTTGATTAGACGAATAATTTATTTTATCAAATTTTTTAAAAATATATTTTTTTATGAGATCGCTTGGAGGAAGTCCGAACGAATCAAAATAATTGTTATCGTGGACAGCAACCCAGTGGGTGCCAGAGCCATCATTGAAGTTTTCAATATTTACAACACAAGAACCGCCTGTTGGTACGTCATCGAGTTCATCCTTGGAAAATACTCCTCGAAATCCAACAACGTCCTTCAATTTTTCAATGATGTCAAAATTGCTCAATAACGTCTGGTCCCTGGTAGAGTTAATCCGCGTCCGATTCCTAGTAAGTTTGGCAGTAGACTTCCCGCTAGTCCCGCCAAAAGTGGAGCGAAAGGAATAATTCCTCCTTGTTTTGTTTGTTTGCGTTTTGTTGTTGTCTTTTTTTTCGATGATTTTGTTTTTTTCGGCGACTTTTTCGTTGGCATTTTCGGCGACTTTTTCGGCGACTTTTTCGTTGGCATTTTCGTTGGCATTTTATTTTATACTGTTACATAAAATTAACGATAGATTTGTTTGATACCACGACCTTCGACTGCTTTCTTCGTTGCGCCAGAGACTGCTCCTGACGCAGCCGCAAGTCCAAGTGTACCAAGTACTGGTAAAACTTTGCTAGCTATTATTGATAACGCTGGTCCAAAAAATCCACCTTCTTTTGACATTGCAGTTACCTGAGAAACAGATAATTTCAGCACAAAAGGTTTGTTGCGATCGAGTTTATTGATTTGTTGTTGCGTTAGCATGACTTTTACTGCAATTTTATTTGAAGTTTCCGGAGAGATCATCAAAGAAACAGAGCTGCGTTTAGCAACAGCTGCTGATAATTTTTCAACTTGACCAGATGTTAGGTATATTTCTCGAGTTGTGTATTTGGTTTTCATAATGTTATATCCAAGTTGTTAGATTAAACTTGTACTGTCATTCTTCCTTTGATTGAATCGATGGTCAGAAATCGATCACTAACCAATAGCGCGTATACGTTATACTGTTCACCTGGCACAGCGCCCAGTGTCCACGTGACCTCAATATCTGCAGTCGATCCCACAACACGCTCCAAATGTTTTGATATGTCAAAGTAAAAGATGGGATAGAGCGATCGAAACTCTTCTATTGATATTTGAGATCCATTGTCCGCGTTCTGATATTTTTGTATTGCTTCCATAAGATACATGTATGGCCGAGAGATGTTTCTGGTGGCGTCTACGGCAAAATTACATTCGATTGCACGTTCGGGATACTGTTTGGAATTTATTCTCACAAATATTCGTCTAACGTCTGGGTTATCGAATACGGAGTTGTTCATTTCCTGATTGTTACGACGTTCTTGTCGTTGAAATACGACGAACAAGTGTCGCGGTAGTTGTTCGCTGGGCGTGGTCGTTACACGCCATGTGTAATCAGTCGCGTTGGGAATGGCTGTTTGATAAATCCTGTTCTGTTGGAAGTGTATCTTTTTGTAAAGGTGGCTAGTAAAGATTCGAGCTCCATCATTTTAGCTAATGAAGGGACAACCCGAGGCATCCACAGTGCTAATCTTGTAATAGAAAATTGTCCCTCAGCCACTCCAACATCACGCATTATGCAATCGTTTTGATCAGCTCGATCTAAAATTAGGGTATGTTTTATTCCTCGAAAGACTTTATTATAATCACGACAAAATCCAAAGATTGTGCTTAACGGCAGCATCATTGTTATTTGGCGAGATTCTGCGGCAAATGCTTTTCGTTTGGTAAATCCCTCGTTATATCTTATGTTACGTGCACTAATAACACCGTTTATTAAATTTAACATCGCAACACCATCTGCGGCTGCATCTGGTGGAGTTATACCAAGATTATTACAAGCGGCAATAAGTGAAGCTCTTGTGGCGTTTGCATCAGCAGCTGCACCTGGTGCGGCTATACCAAATTTGTTAGCATTAGCAATAAGAAAATTTCTTACAATTACAACATCTGCAGCAGCATCAGCTCCATGTATAATAACACCCCTTGAAATAAACTCGTTCGACACAGTTGTCCCTAGTCCAGTATCTTTGAACCACATCATGTTTGTGGCTATTGATCTGGAATAGTCATCGCTAAACGAAACGATGTTTAGTATTGTACTCGCTATGGGTAAGTGCATCGAAATATCTTCTACGGTTTGATTGGCCAGTTGGTATCGTGCACTCTTAAACAAGCTCCAACCATTATTGACGAGAGCGATTTCTACATTAGCTGCAATATCACCACCTGCTGCAGTTAATATTCGGCCACGCACTTCTAACATTGCCTTATGGGGTAGTAGAAACACGTCCTCGTCTCTTGTGTTAAAAGTTCTAACTCCGGTTTTATTCGGTTCGTTCGAGTTCTCATCGAGATACTCGACATACTCTAATTCTGTTTCAGCATCGTCAGTATCAATTTCTTCTGCAAAATAGAGATAGTTTTTAGCTGACATTTATTTTATAATCGTTACACAAAATTAAAAGGCAGCAGGGGTCATCGGTTTTGTTTTCTTTACAAGTTTACGTACTATTTCTTCACCACTCGGCGACAATATTTTTTTTGTTGTAGCTATCATAGCTCGTTTTGTTTCTTCTGTTGGCGCAATATCTGATATTACTCGTTTTATTTCTGATGGGGAAGGTCCTTTAATCTTATCAGCAATCTTTTGCCCTACTGCAGTGCCTGCTGAAGATGCCGCCCCTGTAGCGAAAGCTTTACCAGCGTCAAGTGCAATGGGCGCTACTTTACGCGCGATTCCTGGAATATTCTCTGCAATTGTTGTAAATATATTTCCAAAAAATCCACCTACGATTTTTCTTCGATAAACTTTTCTTCGTCTCATTTTATAAAATTATGTACACAAAATCACATTCCTAGGCAGTGCGTAGGTGTAAGTAATACGTGACTATCTCATTGTTCACGTCTATTTGTCGTCCAGATTGGTCTGTGAGTTGCATTGTAATGCTTGTAATTTGATTCTCAGGTGTTATTGGATAGTAGATAATCTGTCGGGGATTGATTTGCATGAGAGAACCTGGTGGGACTTCTGGTGAGAAACTGTAGATCGTTTGCCCGCGGTTGCCTTTTGACGTATAAGATCCAGATGCGATAGAGCAATTGATGAGTATTGTATTTACTTCTGTGATATCTACTGGTAGTTCTCCATCAAATGTCAAAGATTTATCTTCACCGGTGGTATAGTATAAAACTCTAGTAAAACCTAACATCTTTCCAAAACTTCTTTCTTCAAAGATGACTTTCATATTTCTTTTCACTGTTATCCTAGCTCGTAAGGTGTTATAATTCGCCGCTAATTCGAAATTATCAGCATTCCCACCAGCTTTTGTTAGAAGCTCTTTTATTGTTCTGTTTAGATCAGTAATGTTATAAGCTCCTTGTGGAATCTGTAGTTTGTATTGTATATCAATAAACTCTTTTTGTGATGTTGGAGATTGTTTAACATTAACGATTAAAATTTCATCATTAATCCCAGTTTTAATATTCGGCATGGCGTTCCAACAAGTACAAGAAATTAATCCAATCTCATACTGTTTTGCAGGATCTAGTTCTATTGGTGGGTTGTAATTTACTGTAAAATTCGCGCTGTTTCCTATTATTTGTGATGAATCAAGCAATAATGTTGTTTGCATTATACTAATATTTTAGATAAGATCGCGGTGTAAAATTTCGTACTCGGATGATGTTAGTAATCCACTCGATCTTAGATGATCAAGTATATCAATAATTTCGTTTTCAATCTCTACACTTTCATTACCAGCTTCTTTAGAGGATATCAACAGCATTAGCCGATCGACTATGTCTGCGTTTGATGTAAAAACTTTAACTCCACCTCCATTCCTTTCCTCTGGTAATTTTTTATCTCGCATGTTTTCATATTGTTTGAGTAGTCTTTTAAAATTCCAACTTTTACTATAACCTCCTTGTTTATTTCGATATTGTATTGATGTTTTTAGTAAAATTTCAGCCATAATTCCATCTCTAATACGATCAACTAATACTAAAATATTTCTTTCATCTTTTTCATCTTTAATATCTTTAATATCATCATCAGCACGTGAGCCATCTTCTACAATTCTTTCTAATTTTTCTATCAAATCGTTATAGTTTTCTTCTGGCCAATCTCGAATACTATTAATATTAGTGATATCATATTTTTTCATAAACTCTTCATACTCATCATATTCTATTTTAACCCTATCTTTTCTTCTGTAAATTTTTATAGATTCTCCAAAAGGTACCATTTTTATCACACTTTCTTGTAATATTTTTTGTTTCTCAGTTAATTCTTCAGTTTGTTCTGATAATTTTTCCATCATACTTCTTATCTCATCTGGATTAACCGTCAATCTTGTTATTGCGTGTTGAAGTTCAAAAGGATTGTTCATTAGCCTGTCAAACTCAGCTTGTCGTGCAGCAGGATCAACAATGTTTCTTACAAGTTCGTTTACAATTTTTACAGTTTCTTCTTTTGATCTTTCTCCAAGTAAACCAAACAAACCCTTTTCTTTCATTTTTGCTAGTTCTTCTGGAGATGATGTTTGTATTTCTGGCTGCTTGCCAAGCATCGCCTCAGTAACAGGTTTGAAAAATTTGGTTCTTTCTTCTTCTGCTTGAACTTGTCCACGTCGAGCTTCTTCCACCTTTTTCTTAAAAGCCGCTCGAGTTTCGAGAAAATTTTTTAGTAATTCGATTTTCTGTTGATGTTTGTCCATTATTTTTATACGCTTTACAAAATTATATCATAGAAACGTCTCAAGGCAACAACGAAACATCTTGGTTGGATCACGCGCTAGCTTGTCAAATAAAAAGAAACTATATCGATCTTTAGTTGCTCGATGATTTAATTCGATAAATTTATCTTTTGTAACATCACCACATTGTTCGTTTGCAATATTTCTCACATCCACATTATCTAGTCCGGGAAATAATATGAAACAACCCGTATTTCGCCTAATAAACCTATCAACATTATAAAAACCTTGGGCAAGATAAACAGAATTGCATCTTTTATTACGTGATAGTGAAAAATATGATCTAATCTTGTTCATTTCCTCATTGTTTAGCGGAATATCATCAAAGACGATTATCTTATGCTCTGACGAATCGAGTTCATTCACTGGAACGAGTTCTTCTGGTTGTTTTATCAAAAATATATCATCACCAATGCCAAGTTCATCACGAAGTTTATCATTATACTCGTTTAATAATTTGTATTTGTCTTGTTGGGGGTTGATGGTGTAAATATACACCTTATCATAGTTAAAGTTATTATTGAGTAAAAGATTTAATAGATTTGTTTTACCAGATCCAGTTCTCCCAACAATAAGATAATGACAGTCTGGAAGTTCATTGCTATGTTTATGCTTCACCAATCGCTCGGTGTCAAAGTTTATTATCTTCGCCATCGTATAATTTTATGTTATATTACACCAACAATTTTGTGTAGAACGGTATGTATAATGAGCTACTATACAAAATTTGGAACATTAGCAGTAGATTTATTAACAGAAGGTTACCAGGTTGACTTATCCAAGTATGCGACTCTTGATAAGCTCAAAAATGAAATCAACAATTTGTTAAACGTTGCAAGTGTAGATCCAAATGAAGTTGTAGTTTTTCAGGACAAACAAGGACGATTAAAGACGAGTAATGTACAACTATCAGATGTACTAGTACGAAATCCTACTGCAGTTGCTAATAATATTGTTACTTTTAACAATCAAGGTAAGATAGAAGATTCGGGTAGGTCAGTTAACGATTATGTTAGAAAAGCAGGTGATTTATTTACGGGAAACATTGTTATGAACCAGAACAAGATCACATACCTTGGAAACCCAACTGAGGATAATGACGCTGCTACTAAGAAATATGTTGATGATCAGGAATCAAAGTACGTGTCGGTGCATGGCGGTATAATGCATGCATTTCTCAACATGAACAATAATGGCATCAATAATCTTAGAACACCAGAATCTGATTTTGATGCTGTAACAAAGAAATATGTTGATGATATCAATAATGAAATCACCAAGTTCAAAACTGATTTTACTAATCACATCACCACGTTTTTAAATTTTCGCAGAAACATAAACAAAACCAATAACGAATTTTTGGGAAGTCCGCCGTCTGTTGATATTACACTCGATAATATTAACACAAAACTCAACGATATTATTAGTGGAATTCCTAGTATTGTTGAGAAAACGAGTATGATTAAAATTCCTCACAAGCAGATTAAAAATATTGTTTATACTGTTGCTTCTGGAATGTCTACTTGGTCGCCGCAAAATAACACTCTCAAACATACTGCAGAGGTCACTGGTGTGTATAGATTGTCTGTGTTTAGCAGTGCAAAGTTTAATATATTTACCTTATTTCCATGGCGTCACTCGACTGATAATTTCTCTGGAACCGTGTCTATTGTGTTAAACAAAGATGTTGAAGAAACTTTTATGCTAATAGCAGATGACAAAAAATTAACTGCTGCGTCATATTGGTATTGTCTGGAATTTGTGGCTGAAACACCTCAACTAGTTACTTAATCAAACCTGAGATTATGTGAACAAATATTATAATGAAAAAAGTATAGTTGATTTCAATCATATTTCAAAAGATATTCCAGGACAGGATGTGGACGCACTAATACAATACTACAAATATTATCATAAAAAACTTTGGTGCGTAAAAAAATGTTACAAATATTATAACAAAATACTTCGAGTAATATCATATCTACCCTTGTTAATGACTAGTTCTGGCATAATTTCAAGTGGTATATCATTAAACCCGTTTTTGTTAATCATATCCGGTGTTGGTGTTTCTCTTACAGCAGCTTGTAAAAAAGTTGAACCTAAAATTTTGATAAAAAAGCACGGCTGCTTAACATCAATTATAACTTACAAAAAACTACTTGATCAAATAAGATCTTACCTACGAGGAGTAAAATATAGTATGGACGATTTAATACGTGAATTTCGTATTATTGACAACATGTTAACAGATATTCTACCCATGAGGATCAGCAAATATGAGAAAGATTATCAAAAGAAGTATGATATAACATAAAATTTTATATAATACCACTTACCTTACTGGAATTCTAATGCGTAATTTAGTCCACAATCGCCACGCTCTGCTAAATCGTAATGATTTGGAAAATTGAGTCTGACATATCATTTTGCTTATTCTGGAAGATCACGTAATTAAATTTTACCTGTTACCTAGGTATTTTGCAACAGGTGTTCTATTGTATTTGTTTGGAGGTCTAGAGGGGTTGTTGAGCTCGGATTCTTAACGCAATTATTGATTGCAACAGGTGTTCTATTACGTTACCTAGGTATTTTGTATTTGTTTGGAGGTCTGGAGGGGTGGGGAGAGGGGTTGTTGAGCTCGGATTCTTAACACAATTATTGATTGCAACAGGTGATCTATTACGTTACCTAGGTATTTTGTATTTGTTTGGAGGTCTGGAGGGGTTGTTGAGCTCGGATTCTTACTTTCCCCTACTACTCCAACATTATCTACTCTTTTTATCATGCAGCATTTAAATCAGCTTTAACAGTTTCCTACAACATCAATGGAAGAGGATGTTTAGGAAATCACCAACCATACCATCACATATGTATAATTAAAGAGATTGAAATATTAATTATTTATTTTCACTTTCTCAGTTCACAATCGGCTGCACACTGTTTTTAACCTGATACAATCGTCAGTATCGTAGACGTAAAATGATTAAGTAGTGCCTATTTGGAATGGTGTAAATAAGTATCCAAGCACTAAAATATAACTGTAGTTTTACTTTGGAAAGCAAGCTAAAGAAAAATGTACAAAAGGTGCAATACAAAGTGCAACCAAAAACAGCTATAGCTCCGTATGTGCATAGCATAACCAGAATATAATTAGTTTCCACTAACACGTCTAAGTTATGTATTTCCTATATAAAAATGAGTGAAATAGTGTACCAATTACTCCGTCACTATGTTCTACATATTCTATAGACAACTGACTTAATTTGTAACTGCTAAATATTAAAATTATATAGAATAATTTGGTCAGGGATATCAATCACTACTGAGGTGTGCTAAAGGATGACCTATACGTGATATACTCAGATGTAGCATATAAAATTAGAGACTGGCATGCAACTTTAATTGGAGTTGTTGCATAAGCTCAAACAGAAAAATCTGTTACGCAGCAAAGTTTCCAAACATGATGAAATAATAATATATGCAGCCTATCAGTTAAATAGTATTGCCAATGTGATAAACAAAAAAAAAAAACAAACAAACAAAACAAACCGGAACAGTCTATTTCAGTCATTAGCAAGCTGAATGTATACTGTCGGAGAGAGAATAGCGGTAAATTGTGAGAACAAAGGCAGAAGAGACGAAGATTGTTTGAAAGACAAGTCATATGTTTAATTCACTCCCAGGAAGAAGAAAAAAATACATACAAATACATACAAACAGCAAGGCTAAATTATCAGGATTAAACAAGTATATGTACAGATATCTGCTGAATCTGATTCCGTTTGTAAGCATTTGAAATAATGATTTATCAGTTTACTTCAACCAAATCAAATCACCAGAAATTACTATGATGGTTATTACTCGTGCTTTTAGACTATATACAATGTTATTACAAACAATTATAAAGAGGTTTAATGAACATAATTAATGTTATGATAAAATATAATTATGGGAAAAAATGATAGATTTTTACGATATGCCTGCAACATTAGATTTTCATATTAGATAAAAAATGAAATGTTTATGAATGTATCATTGACTGGCCACATTAATTCTCCTTTGGAGTTGTTATGTAATTTTTCTTCCTTTAAGCATCTAGAAAAAAACAGATATGAGATATGAAACGCTAGGGTCAAACAATTATAATAAGTTTACAATGAATCAGGCAGGTCATAGAGAAATATCTATATCAGCTATTATATAAATTACCTATACAGTTATTATAGAAATAACCTATACAGCTATTGAAGAAATGTCAATACAGTTATTTTGGAAATGTCTATACAGCTAATATAGAAATATCTATTGAGGTATTATAGAAATGCGTATACATCAAATTTAGAAATGTTTTCAAAAACAGGCTGGTATTGTAATGCATACTACGCTGGAGGTTAATAATTTGAAGAACTTTAAGCTATGGAGAAACAAATTAACAATAAATTTTCACCTATAGACCTACTGCCGCTTTGTAGGTGTGATGTTCATTTGAGTAAGGTCAGGGGTCATTCGGGATAGAATTACATTATGTTTAATGGTATCTATTCATATTAATGAAAAATAATATAAAAAATGTACGAATCTATTCAGTCTCAACGATATCCATATTAATTAAACATATAAATATGTACGAATCTACTCAGTCTCAACGAAATCCATATTAATTAAACATGTAAATATGTACGAATCTACTCAGTATCAACAATATCCATATGAATTAAACATGTAAATATGTACGAATCTACTCCGACTTAATGGTATTCATTGCTATTGATAAAACATAAAATAGTGTACGAATCTCTTCAGTCCCAATTTAAAGCAGATATTAACTTTTATATAACATACCTAATATCTGCTTTGTTTACTTAATTCACCGTCAAAATTCTTTATTTATGGAAACTTTTATTCTGAATGATCTCTGATCTTCGGAGCTCCTCAAAGCGTTATAAACAAAATTGAGAGTGACGTGTAAATGCATCTATTGAGGGGAGTCGTGCTGAAAGAGGATACAAGCATAATTCAGATCTACAAAACAAGCAGATCAGAAAAATGTTGGTGATGCACGGGTATAATTCATAAAGGGACTGGATACTTGAAATGTTGCAATGCAAGCCCTGCAAATAATAACATAAATAATGTATGTCCAAGGATCTGTTTCTAATATTCGAAAATACATTCATCAAACGAGCATAAAAAATTTTAAGGAAATTGCTTATAGAGCTCACAATGAGGAAATAAATTTAAAATATCAGCAGCGGAGCATGTTACATTTGAATCACAACTGAAAAAGTTACTTAGAGATTTTGAACAATGCAATTCAACTAAATGACAAAGAAATAAAATGTATATTAATCTGGCACGACAGTTGTTTGAACACAAAGGTTATTGCTAACGGTAACACTATTGAAGTAGTAGAAAGAGAATAACTGAGCAAAGGCTAATAAAAAGATAGGGAAGTCAAAACGTAAATTAAAATTAATAAAATCACTTTTCGTTCAGTGAAAAATCTTACGATTGATCTATGAGAGAAATGAGCGAGAAAATCAAAATGATAAAAGGGTGTTGCACTCGAAGAATTTGGCAACAAACAGCATGCTGAGGTTCATTAATCAAATATAAATACAAGATGATATGTTGATCGAGAATTGGTTACTGACATAGATGACAAAGAAGATGAATAACTTACATGTGGATATATATATATATATATATATATATATATATATATATATATATATATATATATATATATATATATATATATATATATATATATATATATATATATATATATTATTTTGAATCAGGTCACGAGTATAAAATTATTTGTGAATTTAAGTCTTAAAGAGATTGCAATACTCCAGTTTCATCGTTACTTATAATTCTGTATGTTGCTGAATATTGGCTTATTTGATCGTTATTTAGAATATTGTGGGTTGTTAAACATTGGTGTCTCAAACAAAAACTGTATATTAACCAGTAGTTACACATTTAATTATGCACGATCACGTTTTTCTTTAAACAGAAAGTTGCAAACAACAGAAGGATGTAATTTAATTCAGACTATCAGATTATGCAATTGCATATTGTTCTTGTCTTACATACTGAATTTTATATTGCATTTGAGGTAAGTAACAAACGTCTTGATTTCTCATTAGCCATTGAAAAGAATCATTAAACCCAATATTTACAGTTTTAAGGAAACACATAAATCTGATGCAGAAAAGGCGATATTTAATGTGCACATACACACACATATGCTAGATGTAAGATTAAAAAATATCAGTAAACAAATAATTTATTCGGAAAAATAGTATATATGCTGCAGCAGAGGTATTTATCTAGAAAGCAGTTTATAATGGTCTTGTATTTAGAGGAACTCTGCTCAACGTATCGGATTCTAATAGAGCTGATGAACAAAGAATATGTATAATAAAATATGGAGAAATAACAAAGCAAACAGATAATAGAGTTATTACTTGAGCGAACTATTGGAAGAACAAGATTTTTGATGCAACTGACCTTTAATAGCCAAGATGGTGCTTTTGTTCGTTAAACTTCTGAACATGCATTTACTTAGAATTAAAATTAGGTCAAACTTGAAAATCAAGACAAATCGATTTATTTCTACTAACCTTCCAATAATAATGCAAGCTTAAAGTACCTATTAGACGTACTCGAGATAGAAGTTAGCGTTTATGTTGCTTACAAATGAAGTTAATCATGTGGAATGCATGTGTGCAATGTACAATAGTAGTGTTGCAAGGAACGATCAGCTTGTATGTATCAAACTAACATTCAGTTGACTTTAAAATTTAAGTCACTGCTGTTTCTTTGTAGAAAAAATACTGTTTGAATATTAGTTTGTTCCATCATAAACTAATCTGTTTATAAATTTTCAAGTTTGTGTATAAAATGCTTTTCTGTGAACTTTTCAGTTGTGCAATATTGTTTTGTGATTTTGCTATCATCAATTAACTACTTTAGAAACTCTTATAAATCATTTTCTCCGGAAGTACAATTTCAGCAGCTAAAGGACAATCTTTGAAATCATCATGCAATGTAATGTAATTTGCATTTCTAACAAACAACAAGCATTATGCCTTTCACGTGTTTTTAGATCAGATCATCATCCGGGGGATTTCGTCGCTGCAGGCGACGACGAAGGCAATTCACAATAATCATGTTAAGCGAGTAAAGATTTGCATTAGCTAATGGAACACGCATAAAGATTGTTAGGATCTAAGTACATACTTTGTGACCTTGTAACTTTACATTTCGTATTCAACATCATTTTTATCTTGCAGTCTTTATCTATATAGTATTTGTGATTTCAGTCATTGTATTTGTGTGGTATCATGTTCTCTTATTCCAGTCTATGGCATTACGAATATGCCAATCTTTTTTGAAAAGTTCTAATACAAACATAAAATATTATTAATGAAATAATAGTTTGCAATTTTTAAAAAGACTTTTCCAGATTTCTGTTTAAAAAGGTCCGATAGCATCCGACTATTATTCATGTAGATGACCTAAGTCTTTATGCTCCATTTCTTCCTAATATGCTGGTAATCGCCATTTTAATGCTGAAATGCTCTATTCCGTACTAGCATGCTGGTAATTGTCACTTGATGCCGAAATGCTCCATTTAGTGCTATCACGCTGGTAATCGCCATTTGATGCTGGAAATCTCATGTCCGTCCTAACAGTATGGTAATCGCCATTTTATGCTGGAAATCTCAAGTCCGTCCTAACAGTATTGTAATCGCCATTTGATGCCGGAAATCTCAAGTTCGTCCTAACAGTGTGGAATTCGCCATTTTTTATATTAAAACAGTCCATTCCGTACTAACATGCTGTTAATCGTCATTTTAATGCTGAAAGTCACTATTCCGTCCTACCATACTGGTAATCGTCATTTGATGCATAAATGCTTTTTCATCTTAACATACTGATAATTACCATTTGATGTTAAAACGTCCCAATCCGTCGTAACATACTGATAATCGCCATTTGATGGTGCAATGCTCCATACCGTCCTAACATACTGATAATCGCCATTTGATGATGCAATGCTCCATACCGTCCTAAAATACTGGTAATCACCATTTGATGTTAAAACGCTCCAGTCCTTTGTAACATACTGATAATAGCCATTTGATGGTGCAATGCTCCATACCGTCCTAACATACTGATAATCGCCATTTGATGTAAAATTCGTTCCTAACATGTTGGTTATCGTCATTTGAGGTTAGAACGAATTTAGGCATTCATAATAATATAAATATTTCGTCAAATAATTAGACTGAAGATATGTAAACACTGTTTGTTACAGATATGTTATTATAGTGATACCGTATTTAGATGCAATTGTACACGTTACACCTAGCAAATATTAACGCTGAAGAAATTATTTGTATAATGACAGATGACCAGACGTGTACCTTCAGGACAAAGATATTCAGACATTACATTAACAAGATTAATTTACGATTCTCTTGCATAAAAAGCAACTGCTGTAGCGTTTATTTAGCAATGATTCAAGTCGGTTGGTATACTATCTTTTGTTAATTCTGACTATTTGCAGTAAAATACTTGAAAGAGCTGAGGTAAATAATTACCACTATTGCAGGGGGCACCGAGTGGCCGAGTGATCTACCGCGTTCACCGTTACGGATCGTTGTCATCTCACCTATGCTTCGTGGGTTTGAATCAAGAGCTCAGCCAAGGTGAGCATGTGAGACAGCTTGCCGGTAGCATGTCGTGAGTCGGTGGTTCTTTCCGATGTTTTCCCGGGTTTTTTCTCCACTATTTATACTGGCGGATACCTATAGTTTATCTTGTGCTGGAAAATGGAGTTACACTCTATAAAATAGCAACAACAACAACAACTAACGCAAAAGTATTTTGAAAGCAGATACAGTATCACCTAACTCAATATATAGCCTTGCTAATGGTTCAAACCAGACTAGATAGTGAAATCTAATTTGGTGAAATAATTCCTTGTTGTAGCCTGAAGTATTTAATATGTCATTCACAGATTCCACAGACGCCATTCTGATAAGGATACAAAAGCTAATTTTAGCACATAACTCTAGATTTACTTCAGTGTGAGCGGCTTATTTATTTTCAATTACTATCAGAGTATCTCCATACATTGCTGGTCTTGCCATTTTCAATATTTATTTTTAATATTCTCGTGCCCCTAAATAGATCGTAATACATAAAACTATGACTGTCACATATATTCTATTCCCTTACCTACACTGCTTATGCCTATTTCTAGCAACAATGCAATTTCAGCTGATTGACACCGGTCTAAGATCTGTCTGAATGTGCCTTTTAATACGGAGTAATAGGACCCAAACAATTACAATACACAACAAGGAAACACACAAGGATAAAGTTTAACAACAACTTTAAATTTTCACTACCATTGTAAATTTAAATGATAGGTGTCAAAATGACTTGCAAATTTGAAACTTCTCAACTCAAAGTTGTTAAGTAGGCACCAAGAAAATTTAAATTACGCTGCATTTTTGAAACTTCACCGATATCTATTTGGTTTGATGCTTTAAGGTACATCAACACAAGCATGTTTAATAGTGCCAAGGCGCCTTGTTGGTGACACGTAATGATAGTCGAGTCGGGCTTATATAATGGCAGGTTCTGAAGTCTCGCTTTTTTTGCAAGACCGGCAGGCTAATTACTCAGATACCACATACATATGTCTAAATGTCCGCTGATCATAAAGTCACGTGGTCCTGAGAGAAGCAATTTATAAATATGCTTACTAAATGTCAGCGGTGTCATGGATAATATAATATAAAAGGTGTTGGTCCCTTCACGGAAGCTTCATATACTTTTTCTGTAGTAGTGGTTATTATGGCACACAAGACCTTCCCAATTAATGCAACGATGTCGTGATAATTACATTGAACCAGAAGAAGGACAAGTCCATGATTTAGGTAGCAATATATCAAATATATCGGAGAGTTTAACATTCTAAATTTTGCGACTTAAGGCGATTATAATTTTTAATTATGATATACAGGAGGACTTGAAATACTTTGTGACACAATTTAAATCACATCTTTTGGATGAACATTGCCGGAATAAGTTAGTTATTTCAACACACACTGAAAACAGAAATATAGTGTGCATCTTATATTTAAAGTAACTAAACGTTCACTATACGACTCTGGAAATACAATCAGAGAATTTCCGTTTAACGAAGCCCTGTCTTTCAGTGTTTAAAATATGATGAGAAAGAAATTATCCTTATTGACTTTGAATATATTAACAGATAAACACAAATAAGCATGATGATGGTAGTGTTATGGACTCAGTGCCGGATTACCAAATAGGAAGAGTTGACACCGGTCTATGGGCCCCACGCCTTTTAGGGACTCCGCGACGACGGATCAAAATAATATTGAACTGTTTGGTCTTGACGTATTAGGAGATAATTTGCGATGGGGGGATGAGGCTTGATTTCGACTGGTTAGGGGCCTCCACAGTGTTTAATCCGGCACTGCATGGACTATAGTAACAGCGTTGTGTCGCTTATGTTGCCACTGAAACACATCCACTTATGCTGGATCTGTAAAATAATGATAGTCATGTGATGAATGTAGTTTCTAAGGACTCCAAGTATCTGTCTTGATATGATACCGTTAGCAGTGGTCAAACAATCTAGAGTGCGACATATCATAGCACAAGTCAAGCAATCTACAGTGCGGCATATTACATCTAATGCCTTATACATTGCGGCATATCGTAGCACATCTAAATCCATATAAACTGCAGCATATCATAACACATCTAAATCCATATACACTGTGGCATATCATAACACATCTAAAGCCATATACAATGCGGGATATTATAACAAATCTAAAGCTATATACATTGCGGCATATCATAGCACATCTAAAGCCATATACACTGCGGCATATCGCAGCACATCTAAAGCCATATACACTGCGGCAAATCATAACACATCTAAAGCCATATGCACTGCGGCATATTATAAAGCATCTAATGCCATATACACTGCGGCATATCATAGCACATCTAAAGCCATATACACTGCGGCATATCAGCACATCTAAAGCCATATACACTGCGGCATATCATAGCAAATCTAAAGCCATATACACTGCGGCATATCATAGCACATCTAAAGCCATATACACTGCGGCATATATAACACATCTAAAGCCATATACACTGCGGCATATAATAACATAAGCCAATGGCCAGATAAATGTACTGTTCTCAGCAGAACCGTAGCTTCTAGGTTAGGTCAGAACTTGTGGTGATGGAGGTAATCAGGAAACGATTTTAAGTTAAGGATAAATCATCTCAACTGATCATAAAGAATGTATGCAAATATATATGAAAACCTTGTGACACTATTTTTTAGTCAAACTGTCAAAATGTGAATTAGGATTTATTACTTTATTAGTTGATGTTACTAAGTCTCTTTAAGTTATCGAGCAGATCACGAATACTTACTGTTGTCTGGATGATTTTCACTAATTACACTTTATCAAGCGGTCTGACTGCTGCATGACTAACATTAGTTGATTGCACATTATCAAGCGATCTGATTGCCTGACCTTCATTGATATCAAGCAGTGTGACTGCCTGACAGAGCCGCTTTCAGGCATAAGCACGCGAGTCACGTGCCTAGGGCTCTCTCAACAGGAGACCATGAGGCGGCCCAAAACAAAATTTCAGTGTCGGTGGTATTAGCAGTTTAGTACTATAATAATAAATTTAACAAAACGACACACTTGTACATAGAAATGCAATGCTCTATATCTGAGACTGAGAGATTGAAGTGGAAATCTGGTTACTTTTAAGGTTAGAGTTTGTGCCTAGAACCCCCGAACTTCTTCAAACGGCTTTGCTGCCTGACCGACAATTATTGATTACACATTATCAAGTAGTCTGACTACCCGACTGACGTATATCAATTACACATTATCAAGAGGTCTAACTACCTGACTGACATTTATGGATTACACGTTATCAAGTGGTCTGACTACCCGACTAAACATTCATTGATTATACATTATCAAGCGGTTTGACAGCTTGCATGACATTTATTGATTACACATTATCAAGCGGTTTGACTGCCTTATTGACATTTATTGATTACACATTATCAAGCGGTTTGACTGCCTTATTGACATTTATTGATTACACATTATCAAGCGGTTTGACTGCTTTATTGACATTTATTGATTACACATTATCAAGCGGTTTGACTGCTTTATTGACATTTATTGATTACACATTATCAAGCGGTTTGACTGCTTTATTGACATTTGTTGATTACACATTATCAAGCGGTTTGACTGTCAGACTTACATTCATTGATTGCACAAATCAAGTGAACTGGGTGCCGGACTGACATTCATTGATTACACATTAGATTATCAAACAGTCTGACTCTCTGACTGACATTCAGTTTTGACAAGATATCAAGCAGCCTGACAGACACCCACTAATTACACATTATCAAGAAGTCTTACTGCCTGACTGTCAAATGGCATCCGCTGATTACACTTTATCAAGCAATCTTACTGGCCGACTGACATTCATTGATTACAAATTATCCAAAGGATACATAAGTCGACCGATGCTTTTTTCTGCTCTCTAAATAGCATGTACTGATTATAACTGTAACGTTTCTTCTTAAAATAATCTTTTCTGGCGAATCTTAATTGTATACATATACTTTCACGTTTTTAGTTAAAACTATTTTTAATTTTTAAAATATTTTATTAGAAAAATTCTGTCTTCTCTAGAAGGTGTTTCTTATGTATCCTGTTCACCAATTATAAACAGAAATTATTCACTTTACGAAAGAGTGTTTCTGGTTGAATTTAAATCAATCCATTACGTTCGCTTTGTATTTTATTCTCGATCACGGTTTAGTGTTCGTTCCTTGTTTTCACGTAATTGTGTGATTCGCATATTTCTTTTGACTTATGTTTCTTTGTATGAATAAAAAAATATTTATTTGATGATTGTTATACGATATAGAATAAACACAGAAATTGGGTGAAAGTCTCCAAAATTTAAAAAGCTCTTAAAGGAGATCATTAGAAATATATGTGCATAAGTTAAAAAATAAATAGTTACATGTCTTATGTTTGCATGTCTTCTCTGCATAGGGGAAAACATGCATAAACTCAACCTCATTGTCGAGATTCGATATTTGTGAATTGGAGATTATATCTAAAATAGCATAAAATCTAAAATCGTAGAATAAATTTATAATATTCAAGAAATCATGCTACAAAAAGGTGTAACATTTGGTAAGAGCGTCAACTGGCAGGAAAACTACTGAAATTTTTATTCATGAGACCTTAATATGCAATCCATTTATGTGGAAGCACACACATAGCTCTCGTTGCTGTGGATTAAAGGATCAGGATTAATAATTATAGTAAAACAAATATTTATGTTTCTAATTTTGGTTTATCTAGTACTAATATTAGTACCTTAGTCCTACCTTGTGGACACGGTACTAACATGAGCAGTGTTTCCCTTTACGCACAGTTGTGCGTCAAGATCAAACACTGGAGAAAATTCACGCACATAAATTTTTGCTGTGAGTTTCTTTGACGCAAAGGATTTGCAAAATATAATCACGATTTATTTAATATCCAACGCGTTGCATTAGACATGGAATCGTGTATACTTCGATTATTCATCATTAGGGATGGCATCGAGAATACTTCTTCCGGTTTCCTGTTTTGTATGCTCTCTGTGTTGCACATTGTAATACTGAGCATACAGAGCAGAGAACCAGACTATCATTAGGCAATATTATGAGAGTAGCTTCCCCTGATCTCGCGAGCTCTCACGCGATTCTATCGAGTTCAGCAAGATATCCAGATGTTTAACCTCAATTCTTGTTGCACTAAAATGTGATCTCGAGATGAAAACAGCATGCACTAAGAATCATTAGCGAAGAAAGTGAAAGAAACAGAACATGAAAGAGTAATTGTGGATCTGACTCTAATGAAAACGAATAAAATATTCCCTTGACTAGAATATGGCACATCCAAGGCATTGGGATTACCGGTGTGACTTCGTGATTGCAAAGACGACACAAGTGAATAATCATTTCGTGACATCGTTTGAAAATTTTTAAAATCTGCTCTTGATCACCACAATATATCTTTTGAACACATTATTATCTAAAACATTCTTTCAGAACAAAGAAATAATTGCAGAGACAAATTCATTATTTGGATTACAAATTCAAGGGGTTGTTGCAGATTTTGCTAACTTTGCTGCAACGAAAGAAAGATTAAAAAGTTCGAGTATAACTTGTTAAAGAGAAGATGAATCATTAGCCTCTGAGTTTTGGATAAACGTGTTTTATGACGATGTACAATGAAATTGATGATAGTACACGTTTTATGACAGGCAGTAAATTAACTGACGTTTTGTTAATACGATATCTATATGGAGTTTTGTAATGGCTTATATGTAATGTGTTGGTCTATAATATTGCTACAGAAATTATAAAGAGACTGTTAACGACTTTAAACTAAAAGGAAAATTAACTAATAAAAGAATCCTTTGAATGGAAAATGCATTTATGTTAATTGTGCCTGTTGGTTTATTTGTATGAGAGAGAGAGAGAGAGAGAGAGAGAGAGAGAGAGAGAGAGAGAGAGAGAGAGAGAGAGAGAGAGAGAGAGAGAGAGAGAGAGAGAGAGAATATATATTGTGCAAATTGCAATATCCTATTCCAGCTGAAAAGTATGGATTCGATGAAAATTTGTCGGTACATTTTTGACACCCAGATTTTTTATTTGACCTCCAGTTTTGACACCAAGGGGGTTTTTTTACCCTCAGTTTTACACTCCTGTGGGTACACTGAACATGAGTCTATGTGTGTTACTAGAGCAGCCGGGTGTGATTCACAACTCGGTTTTTTTTTCGCCTAATATTAAAAATTTTGAACATGTTTTTTTATATATCATGAAATAAATTGAGTAGCCCTCTTATTTAATACAGGAATAATCGCAAATCATTGTAGAAATAGTGGTTAAATCTCGCTTACCTTTTTCATCCGATATTTTCGTTTTGATCGTCAGCCATATTAGTTCAAATACTGCCTACTTCCGTTCTCAGCCTCGTTTGTTTGTGTGCCATATAATGACGTTAATGCCTTATTTGGAAACGTAAACAGATCGTAGTAAAACATATGGAGCAGGCTTGAGTCGGAAATTCTGCGCATTAAAAGTAAATACGGTTTACTGGCGACTTTGAACTTCCACCAAGAAGCAATTATTTTCTCAACAAAACCAAATTATACAAGGTATGCAAAAATCCATTATCCATCTTCTCGCGTTATGTCATTCAACAGCTAATACCATAGCGTAGAATATCCATATATATAGTATGGTAAGCCAATTTATTTTAATGTGTAAGGGCTTAATAAATTCAAAATAAGACAATTTTCTTTGACAAAATGATTATACTTATTTAGTAAATTTTTAAACTATTTGTGTTTCTGACTTAAGTGAGGATTTTATTTGCTCCATTATATCATATGGGATCAGTTCGTAGCCTCAACCACAACATAACAAGCTGAGGCTACGACATCGTAGCTATGGTTTATGAACATCAATACCATAAATTCGAATAGGTCAGAATTACTCTAGAAAGAGAACGATATAAGTTAGAACGTATCTGAATAATTTGACTCCGTAATATGCTTGCTATTCGTCCTTTGACACTTTTGCAACACTTTTTGTAATATTTCTCAAGGTCACTGACGGGACAATAACTAAAAACTGGAATTGTAATGTTCAAGTACGCACGTTTCAAGGATTTTCTTCCCAATCATTAATTAAACTGTTTGTTTCAGTCGCAAAAGCGTTGAAGTATGTATCATCCACATTGATAATTTTTGCCTGCATGCATGTTGGGACGATAGTGTTTACAATGGATTTTAGTACAAAAAAATTGAACACAAACTCTAAATAGATTTTAAATTGTCATTGTGCATTTAGTAACATAACTCGTTAAATATTGTATCTGTATGATTTCATATTTTCTTTAAATTGACTTCTCTCATCTTGCCTGAAATTTAATGTCATCGTGCACTTAAATTATGTTGTCGCTTTTGGGGTCATAAGTTCGAGTTTGTGCCCTTCGCCTTTCAAATAGCATTGCCTAAAATGATTTTATTTTCAGAACATGTTCCTTTCCTTACCAATATTCACAATAAGAAACAAATTCTCTAATATTAAAACTTAATTTCAGTGTTTGGTAATACGATGTAGAACAGTAATGATAATTTCTCAAAAAGAAAATAAAAAAAGCTTTCGTTTAGGTGTGACCGTTATAGCTAGCTAAAGTTTCGATATGTTAATACTATGTACACCTTTGCGGATCGAGCAGATATTTCTTTAATTCGGTTCTGTGCATATCGATGAATGAGGCGGCAAGCAACCGCAACCAGTCAAAAGTAAATTGTTCTAATTTGAACAATGTTCGTATATGATCGAGACAAGGGGAACACATAACTTGAATAGATTTATAATAAAAATATAAACATGTGATGACTTCTCTCCGGAATGTATTCATACTTTCGATATTAAACTTACAAAGTATTCTTTTCAAGTCGATTGCCTCCATAATTTTCGGCAGATATACAATACATTGCTGTTACACGCCATTGCTTAGATTGCATTACATACTAAAGGAGGAAACTCATGAAATCCAATAATCTAAATATGACAAATCTCTAAAATATCTGCTCGATACGCCAAGATGTAGAAAGGATTAATATATAAAATAAGGTCTGATTGCAGTATTTCATATCCTTCGTTTACCTCTGACCTTATTATCTCTTATTTTGCTACAGTATTCCAGCCTTTGACCAATCTTTTCTTTAAGGTGTCCTTTTCAATAAATTCCGTAACAGTGCCGAATCATTTAAGTTACACCTCTGTATATTGGAAAAAGAGATCTCTATTACCCTTAGTAGACTAAATGTCGCTTTGTACAAGATAATTAATCAACACATCAGAACACATACAATTAGGCTGCATTTATTAAAGGTCAAAGGTTCATAAAAGTCCATTATAAAATGAAACATGAATACATTAAAAATGTGTAAACCACCTGCTGCGGATTTCACCTATTGTATTATCCCGTTCCCCTTATTTGTAAACTATCTCATGTAAAGTCTCCTATGTAATCTCAAGCTGGGTTTGGCGATCTATTGTTGCTTGCACGGCGAATTCAGAAGGAAGGACGAAGCGATGGTACGATGACACAGAATTATGCAGTGAACAAAATATGATGGATGGGGCGAAAGCAACCTGACGTCAATAGTTGTATAAATAGAGGATCTCAAATGGGTAGTTATTTAATATTGAATTTATGAAACTAGTTGAATAATGTCCAGTTTTTGAGAATCGAGTTATAAACAATGGCTGCCAAAAATACTCATTCAAAGCAAAACATTCCAGAAGGAAGGGTTAAGACATTGTCCCACGATCCGAGCCAATCAGTAAAACTGCATAATAATTTTGATATCTCTAAAACATAGCAAGTCTAATATTAACGGAAACGTTATATCACACTGTAAAGGTTCAATTACATGTGATTCCAATATAAATATGAATTCCAAACAAAATAATTTCTTTCCAGAAGTCATTTTTGATTAATTGGTTTCATATTCGCTTTATCTTTTGCAAATGTTTGTGATAAAAAAAAAATGTCAGCAAATCCTGCTTGAACATTACAGATAATAAGACCCTAAAGAAAAATCAACGCTATTTCTGGGTCTGTATTTATCCTGGAAGCGGAAGGAAAACTATTTTACAAACCACTTCTTCAGATGAATAACTGTCCTCTTCTGATTGTTTGATATAAGGGATAGCAGTAAGCAGTAACCCTAAAAATCGTCCAAACAAATACGAAGTCTCCATTTTAAGCCACTACCAAAGACCACCCCCCACTAACCATACCTGGCCGGATGGAGATAAATAATGGTGACAATACTTTGACTGCAACGCGAATGTGTATGTGTGTATGCATATATATATATATATATATATATATATATATATATATATATATATATATATATATATATATATATATATATATATATATATATATATATATATATATGTGTGTGTGTGTGTGTGTGTGTGTGAGAGAGAGAGAGAGAGAGAGAGAGAGAGAGAGAGAGAGAGAGAGAGAGAGAGAGAGCGAGCGATTTTTAACGTAGCTTTAACAATTTTTTCAGTCAGATGACTGCATTGTGTCAGCTTATAGTGATGTCTAGCACTGGGACATCATGCCGCATACATGTAGCATGATGTCCCACCCAGTCATATTGCCCTGACAACAGGTCGACCAATCCTAACACTAATCTCCTAATGCTGAGCGCCAAACGAACCATATGTTAGTACCATTTTTGTAAGACTTTGGTGTGACTTTGCCGGGCATCGATCCTACAACCCCCTGCATTCAAGGCGGACGTTCTAACCACTGGACCACAGGAGCGGTCCAATGCGACTGTATTTGTTTGGACGATTTTTAGGGTTACTTCTCCAGAAACTCTCATTATTGCTTACTACTGAAAATTAGTTTTTGATTGATTATCTTACAAAGCATGGACAAAATTTAGATATATCATTGATAACTAAAATTTCTGATTGACTTTTTATAAAGTTTAGAAAAAATTTCATACTTGGTTGTAAAATAGCCTTGCCAAGATCGGCTTGATTGTCACTAATACACTCAACATGTTGTGTTTTTTTAATAACGGTTTTCATATTTACTCATTCTCTTCAGGAGAATATCTGTTAGCATGTTGTCATTTATTCTAGACTCACGTATTAAGTCGTCCAGGTCGTATTTAACGCTGCGCAAATAAGATTGTATTAGATCTAACCATTTTTTATAAGTCACACTAGAGGTTTTACAGGCACATTTTTTGTTTCAAAACGAACTTCAATTCGTTTACAAGTAGTTAATAAAAATACACCAATGCTCAATATTATCTTCAAGAACGGATTTAATGCAGTTCCGCTTGAGATAATACCTGATCCGGTCAAAACTTAACGTGTATATGAAATTATGAGTAAAATATTGCTATAATGTTTATAACATAGCAGCAGAGGGGGCGAATCCTAGACCTTTTTACTCGTACCCTTAACCTAAATAAGGATTCCTACAACTGGCTGAAAAAAAATAAGCCAATAACACTAAACCAAAGTCTCTAACTATTATATTTCCGTACGGTTAAAAACCGCAAAATAAATCCATGAGATTGGCTCAGTTTTGTTACTCTATTATTGACTATATTTTTTACGATTTTTATGCGGTTTTGTTTATTTACAAAACGACCCAATTGTTGTCGTTTGCCAACTCTGCTGCTCATGTATATAAAGCAAGGTAACGCCACAGAGTAAATTAAACGATTATTTCCCCTGTCCAGGTGTGTTTTCGTCTGCTAAACTTATCCGTCTGTCGGTGATTAACTGAATCTTTGTTTGTTGAATTCCGCTATAAACTTAAGACATATCGTAATCTAATAACAAGGTTATATTTTTTTTCTACACACACATACACTCGCCACAAATAATCCTGTAAGTTTTTAACTGTGTACAATAATACAAATACCTATCTCAGTGTACAAAATCCCCATGTACATAGGCATGTCATGGGTCTGTGTGTATCCAAGCCGTTCTGTTTATGTATGACTCACTTCACACTTTAGGATTGGTACATTCATGCTTGTAATTTTAGATCATATACATATACATAAAAGGTGATATATTTTAATCGTCTCATACATATAACCGTAAAATTATAAATATTTAGATTCATTTATAAAATCAGAGTCCTTAATGCTACTGTATGACTATATAATAATTTCTGAAACGTATATTTGTAAGTCGAATCCATAGTGCAGTGGTTAGAGCGTTGGACTCTAATGCTGAACTTCTGTGGTATGACCAAAGATCCCGTTGGGATGGGTTCGGGTCCCCAAGTCGCCCAACCATTTTTAAGTGGGGGTGAGGCATCCCCTGAGATTTCGATAAAAATCCACCATGTATCCTGTGGTCGGATTCCGTTTTGGAATTCTACCCGGGGGTCGTGTTTTTTTTATCGAAATCGCAATGCCTAGACAATCTTCTGAATTTCTAATATTTCGCTTTCGTCGTTTAGAAATTCGCCGGGAGGTGTGTCTATCCAAGATTCCCCCTAAAAAAAATAATCAGTAGCATGCCTTAAGCTCTCTGCCCCATGGAAGAACCCCCAAAATAAACATCCAGAAAGGTATTAGCCAAAAGAAACAGAACATGGGTGTGCCGCATAATAAGTCATAAGAGAGACGACCATGTAGGACCCCATGAAAGTCACACAGGCTATCGAGGGGTTCCAATGAAGGTAACCGCTAGGATGCTACTGATTAGTTTTGATAAAATTAAATTACATACATACATTATACAGACATACATACCTTGAATATAAATTCTCTATCAATCAGCAGGGGAGAAGGTGCAGAGTTATCGCGCTTAAAGCGTTTTTATTATGAACCAGCACTCAATTCAATTAAACATCTAATATTAATTAATAATGAGTATTGGAGAATCACACTCAGCTAAATTAACTCTAGAGCGATTAGAGGCAATTAAAAACTATCTACCTGTTCGTGATTCTTTTAAGTAACAATTACAATCGCGTCAAAGGGATTTAACTGAGTTTGAGGAGGAAACAAAACAATTATTTAAACCGATTGTAGAACCAACAAAAAAAAAACGAAGCAACACAACAAGCTCTTGCAACATTATCAGCCGATATTGCTCGTGCACAAGAAGCTCAACCATTACCACTGCCACCACCCGTCCAACCTCCTCGACCACCAAGAACCAGAATTAAGATAATAGATAAATTTATGCCTGAAGGTATTGCTGCTATCAAGGACCCAAAGCAATTAATTGATATTGCCGCGTTTGGTTATTATGAAAAACAAAAATATGTAAAACCAGAACATGTTAAATCTCTAAGCTCTGCCAATTGGATCAAGGATGTATATCGCATCTCTACTGGTATTCCAGAAATCAGATCTAATGAAGAAATTAGAGGTTTTAACATATTTAATAAGATTGTAAATAAATATATAGAAAAGGTTGAACAAGGTAAACGATCATCATCACCACCATAACGATTACCACAAGTTCTACCACAACAATCTGAACCACCATCACCACAACGATTGCAACAACTACAACAAGAGCTACAGCAACGAGAACAAGAACGACAAGAAACAATGAAACGATTGCAATCACCGCGACAACCAGTTAGAACAGCAGAAGAAGAATTTCAAGACTCTCCTGGTGCAACTGGAAGTGGTCTAGGTAGTGGTCTTATTACTTGTCCCAATAATGTTCTCGCTGATGTTGAACGGCTAGAAATCCTCATTGGAGGAAAACGAGCTGGTAATAATTCCCCAGAAATTATTAATGAAGCAGCAGAGTTTGTAAACGATTATTTAGTGGCTGTATTATGGATATTGATGTGTATCAGTCTCTCATTAGTGAAATTTCCGATGACTACTATAGTGACTAAGTCACAGTGATTAGATACAATTAGTGATAAAATCAATTAATAATAAAATGAGTGTGCATGGTGCTCACCGTGGACCTACCAAGGTTAGGGTAATAAAATCTCGATTACCAGTATACAAAGCAACCTACAGAGATGGGTTAGGTGATGTTGTTCAGGGTCTGTTTAAAAGAATAGCCCCAAAAGCAATACCAATTGCAAAGCAGCTGGGTATGAAAGCTATTGATGTTGTTCGTGAAAAAGGTATAGACGCTGCTGGTAACCTTGCCAGTAAAACATTCTCAGCAATCAAAGATAGACTAGTACGATTAATACGCAGACCTCAAGCTGTTCGATCTCAGCCGGTGAAATTGCTCAGCACTGAAGTGATGCCCGCCAGTGTAAGTAAAAAAATAAATCAAGCCGCTAATCAAAAACTAGCAGAGTTGGCTGATGTCCCGATGTCTGAGAAGGAAAAAATATAACCGCTAGTCTGATAGCAGGAAGTGGTCTCACTTCCCGAAGTGATCTTCGTTTTAGATAATAATTATAATAAATATGTTTAAACGTATAAATAATCCCGCATTTGACATGGACGTACCAGTTCTCCAAGATGAGTCTGTGCGTGATTATCAGTATTATTCTTATGACGCACGAACGCCAAATCAGCGTGGACGAATCGAACTACAGGTTCAGGATACAAGTAGATATTTCCTGCCCTCAGAAGCATTTACTGAAATCGAAGGTGAAATTTTAAAAAATGATAATACTGAATATGCAGCCGAAATTAGTGTTGGTTTTGTTAATAATGTTATTATGGCATTGTTTGATAGCGCTACGTATATGATTGACGAAAAAAAAACATTGAATCAATTTAAAAAGATGTCGACGTTGCTACAACAATACTTGGTCTTGCAAGATACAGTGACGATTATTCAAGATCAGCTGGTCCATCAATGATGTTTGCAAAAGATACAACTGATTTTCCAGAAAATAGAAACGTAACTATTGGTAATGTGAGAAATGCCTCCGGGCACAATACTACCCCTGCAGTATTATCGATTAATGCAAATTTCAACTTGGGATTCACATTACGTCGATCGATGTTGCAGGGTGGAAGTAGAAGATTTCCATGTGTGATTCCACTATCACATATCTTTGGATTTTGTAGAAATGTCAGAAAAGTGATTTTTGGAGCCAAACATACAGTTGTGCTAGTACGAAAAGCAACCGACGATGATGCAATATGGCGACCTGCTGGTGATGCTGGTAGAGTTATACTAACAAAACTTTCGCTCTGGATGTCAGTAATGACTTCAACGATATCTAAAGAAGATCAGTTACTATCTTTTATGAGTCAAGGCGGTAAATCAGCGTTCCCATGGTTAACAACAACCACAGATAATGTTCAAAGTACAATTAACGGTTTTTTCACGTGGCAAATAGCTTCTCAGCAGGGTGTTTCTGCACCGCGACATATATTTATTGCGCTTCAAAATACTGCACGAGTAAATAATCAAACGCGTAGTATCATGATATTTGATAAACTCGGTGTTTCTGAGGTTTCATTAAGAATAAACGGACATCAAGAACCATCCGAAGATATTTTGTTAAATTTCTATCAAAATCATGTAGCACGTGCATATCATCGTCTTATTTCGTTTATGGGACGTGATCAAAACATTGATACTGGTTTACAAATATCGCAGCTGGATTTTACAACGCTGTATTCGATTTATTACTTTTCACTAGAACATTTAGATTTAACCAGACAATCAGTAGTTGACATACATTTTCGAGCTCGTGTTAATAGAGATGCTGGAGCTATCCCTAATTACAGAGCAATTGCTGTTCTACTTAGCGATAAATCAATGTTACTCAAAGGTGTTGGTGGACGAATGAGAGTAATTGATGCGCCAGTAGAGAACATGTAATTAGATCATTCATAATATTAATAATGTCATATCATCACGTTAGTGTGAGTCTGACTCCTGGTCAAATCAAAAGACTACAATCGGCATCAAACAATAACTGTGGAATAAAAATATCGTTAAAGCGATATCAGATGAGCGGTTCAAATAAATTATCGTTAACCGAGCGTCAATTCAGAAACTTTAATGAAGCAAAAAAATTAAATAAAGGCGTCAAACTTAGTCTTTCTGCGGCTGCTATCAAAGATACATTTAAAACGGGTGGTATATTTCCCCTTCTCGCAGCTATACCAGGATTAATAGCCGTTGCAACCCCAGCAGTAGCAAAGGCAGCTGCATTAGGTGCTGTTGGAACTGCTGCTGTCATGGCATTAAAGAAAGCGACCGGAAAGGGAATATCTAAAAAAAGGGAAAAGGTCTCAGATTACCAGGGACCCTGCCTTCGTGGTACGGAAAAAGCCTAAGACTTCCCGGGAGAATTTACTGATATCTCCTATGTCCAATTTTGATTTACTCGATGCTGTTAAAAAATTAAAAAAAAACTTTAGAGGTGTTTTCATGCGCGATCAATTACCAAAACAACCAAACAATACTGAAACAGGTAATATAAATCTCAATAAAAACTCTGGACCAGGTACCCATTGGGTAGCGTATGCAATTGATCCACGTGGAATTATTTATTATGATTCATATGGATTAGCGCCACCAAAGGATTTTTTAGACTATGCTAACAACATGCAAAGTACTTTAGTTTGGTATTCAACGTTACCTACACAAACATTAACTTATCCACCAATATGTGGCCGTGAAGTAATGTACTTGATGCTATATCCCTGGCACCGCCAGGAAAACCACCTCATAAAGTCATGCATGAATATACCACATTGTCACATTTGAACAGACATCAGTAAATATAATGGTTGATATTTACGGAAGATCTGCTCGTGGTAAAGCTCAGCAGCCAGGTGATTTATCTAAATATGTAACCCTTGATCAACTTAGAAATGAGATCAACAACGATTTATTAAATATTACAAATGTGGATCAAAATGAAGTAGTTGTTTTTCAGGACAAACAAGGACGATTAAAGACGAGTAATATACGACTACCAGAGTACTTATACGAATTCCTACTGCAGTTGCTGATAATATCGTTACTTTTACTGATCAGGGTAAAATACAGGATTCCGGTAAGTCAGTTAACAATTATAGCAAGAAGATTGGCGGTGTATTTAGTGGAGACCTCATTATGAACAAAAATAAAATTACAGATCTTGGATATTCAACCACAGATAATGATGGTGCAACAAAAAATATGTTGACGATCAGGAATCTAAGTACTTATTAACCAACGGTGGTATAATGCGTGCATTTCTCAATATGAACCAAAATAGTATTAGTAATTTAAAAACACCAGAATCTGAGTTTGACGCTGTAACAAAAAAATACGTCGATGATAAAGAAGTTCCAATCACCAACGAAATTGCCACACTCAAAACTGATTTTGCCGGTCACGTGAACACATTTTTGAGTTTTCGCAGAAACATAAACAGAACTAATAACGAATTTTTTGGAAGTCCACCAAATGTTGATATAAAACTTACTGATATTAACACAAAACTCAACGATATTATTAGTGGAATTCCGGATATTGTTCAAAAAACTAGTCTGGTTAAAATTCCTCACCAGCAGATTAAAAATATTGTGTATACAATTGCATCTGGATCTGGAGTGTGGACACCAGAAAATAAAACCATCAAATGCACAGCAAAAGTCGCTGGTGTATATAGGATATCCGTACTTAGCGGTGCAGATTTTAGAATATTTACCACATTTCCATCAACTGGTAATATTTCTAGAACTATATATGTAGTATTAGATAAAGATTCTGAGGAAACATTTACGATAGAATCATCTGATAAATATATGGCCTCAGCTAATTACTGGTGGTCTTTGGAATTTGTAACTCAATTAACTACTTAACATCATAGTATAATGGATCAAATAACTACGTCATCTATCGACGTTCAACGTCACAGATATAATCAAGCGTGTGAATGTCTGGCCAAACTAAAAAATACCATCGACCATTATACAGTTAAAGTAAAAAATATGGTAGACGTATGGTCGTCATTGATATAATTGTGTATTCAGTTTCTGCTATTGTTGCTGGATCCGGATTAATATTATCAACATTAACAATGATAGCTCCAGCAATTATAACAATTATTGTTTCAACTTCAACAACTATAGCAGATATTCTTAGTATTATTGCTAAAAAGATAGCTACATGTGCGAATGAAAAATTGCGTGAGTATATGATAAAATTGCACACAGCAACAACAACATACTCTAAACTATCTGGGTATATTTCCACGTATCTCAGTGATGGTAAAATATCTGACGAGGAGTTCGTAACGATAATTAAAACCTACAATGAAGCATTCAGAATTGATAGTGATTCTGGTAACAAAATGAATGGAGAATTAAACAATAATAATAACAATAATGTCAGCAAATGAACATCGCTTGGATATTGAGTCAAGAGAGTTATTACACCAGATCGTCGCTAATACAACTCCTTTAAAAACTGCCATGATATCAATAAGTTCGACCAATCCTGAATTTAGCGTTAATTTTCCAACCGCAATTTCAGTAAAAGAGGTAGCATTAGCTCAGTTACGGGTTTATTGTAGCTGGCCTAATATTAGATCAAAACCATTTGGTGAATTACCAGAAAATAATTCATTAGTATTCGCAAATAAAAATAAATCTGATGGAACTCTCGATTGACAAGTTGTTAGTATTCCAACTGGTAGTTATCAGTTAGAACAGATTAATGAAGAATTCCAGCGCAGAATTAAGTCTTTAACCGGAAAAGAGTCTAAAATATTAATTACTGTTTACGAAGCAACATTATCGTCAGTGATTGAAATAAATTCTCCTGATTATGCTGTAGATATTTATCAAAGTTCGATTAGATCAGTGTTAGGATGGCCTAAAATTGCACCTGTTTATCAAGATCCACCAGAATCCAAAATCGAAGAGTTTAAAACAGATAACCGAACATTTTTAAAACAACCAGAATATCAAAAGACCGAACGGAGTTATCATGGTTATAGTCTCATAATCAAATATATTAAAATACTTGATATGGAAAGGCATGCACGTTTTACAGGTATAAATTTTCCTGTTAATAAAGAGTTCTTTTAAACATACTCTGATGATATAAAAACTGAATTTGCAAATGTTTATAATAATTTTAAAAATTTATTTTCTTCTATATCTCAACATTATTCTGAGGGTGTGAAACGACAAATAATCGAAACAATACATCATTTAAACGCCATTGCAGCAGACCTTGATCTTGTCAATAAAACTATTATGAAATTTTTCATTAATTATACAACACCGAGATTATTTATGAAACATTATAAAATAACAGCACAACAGCTACCAACATTTATAATTCCGGGATTTAATTCTGAGGAGCTAAAGAAATCAGTTAATGATCTTATTCATGAACATTTTAAAGTAAAGTGCGATTCATGGAAAAAATTAATCCCCGCCATCAGTATTTCTGAAATATAATAATAACCAATTTGGTGCAAGTCGTCATATTTCACCTAATATTGTTAATATAACATCCACCATCGCACTGAATTTAATTTTCGATATAATTGATAGTAGTTACCATGTCGATATTTCAAAGTCTAACCAGGCTCAGCAGGGATATATGTTATACTCATCTAGTATCCAATCCCTCCGGGCTGGCTGATTTTATCTGAGGCAATAAATCAAGTCTACCTGCGTGTACATAATTCATTATTGTCAAGAATGAATTTCAAACTCACAAATCAAGATGGTAATATTGTGAACCTGCGCGGGGAGACGCAAATATTAATTTGTACATACGTTCGTAGAGTAGGAGAAAGTAGTACTGAATTTATTATAAAACTAAGACAAATACAGAATAATCACTGTGCAAGTTGTGACACAATGTTATGGCAATATTCGAATAATAATCCAATACAATTTACCGTAGACAGAAAAATAGTGATTTTGGTCACTCGTGAAAATGTAATGTTGACCTGTCTTGAATGTAATCGACGAAGAGGTGCTAATTTACATAAGTGAAGGTGGCGGTAATTGTGTATCCGCAGGAATTACTTACAATTGTTCACGCAAAAATCCACGTTGAGGTGCAGTAGAATCTAGTCTGTGTATGGGAGGTCTTCCAGTAGATCTAACCACGCTAGAAATTGTATGTGTGGTCACACTCCAAATAGGGTCATTAGCTCGTCTTTTGCCACCCTCCAACTCCCCTGGTTCGTATAAATATCTCACAATCACATTACTTAATATTGGTTGTTGACCTCGTTGTCCGTATTCATCGCTGCGTGGTATATATTTTTTTGTTATTGCATTAGAAGGTTTCATGGAAGTTGCACGGGTAATTTCATTATTTAATGCAGATATCACACTTGGTAACCTGGCAGCCCACTCACGAGGTCGCTCACTGGACTTAAAGTTAGCAGATATTTCCTTTGCGTATTGATATCCAAATAACCGCTCAGCAAGTGTTCGTTCGATTAAATCGTTCAACGATTGCTTGATTACGATGAATTTCAGTATGCCCTCGTCTGATTTTAACGTTATGTTTTTTCATCAAAAATGATACTGCACCAAGAAATTCTTTGCCAGGATCAACTTGTCGTAGTTGTGGCCATTGTAGACTACCACGCTGATAAATTCGCTCAAACGCAGATGCAACTTCAAATGCTGTTTTTGATGATAATGGTTCAGCTTCTTTATATCTACTTGCAATATCAACAACAGTCAATGCGTATTTGTACGTGCGTGACTTTCGTCCACGTGTTTTAATATTATGGTGTGGTAAAAACTAAATATCTGCTTGGTGAACTTCGTAGGAACACTGACATCAAAATGTGCATATTGAATTGTTTTGGTGGTGGTAGATACATTTTCCATATTGCCTGTCGTGCTAACCACTATGCAGCAACAGAACGTGAAACTTTTGCTGCTTTAGCAAGTTTAGTGATCGCTACTTTACCTTTCCAATACCCTCTTGGGCTATAATAAATAGATTTCATTATAATAATTATACAATTAATTGCCAGCCCCTAACACTATTTTACTTTTCATAGCAGATTTTATCAGGAAACTAGCGTGTTACTCTCTAACAGATTTATTAGGTATATAATTTAATGCATGAATTAATTTCACGTCTGCGAGATGTCGTTGTTGCAAATCTGGATTTTTATAAGCAAAGTCATGAATGTGACATGCTTGTTTGATCTTATTTACTGGATACTCTCCTCGTCTTGGTTGATGTTGGTTATCGAGTCTGATATTGAGACGAGTTACAGGACCACAATAATTATATCCAGGAGGGTGTTTCTCACCAATATACTTAGCCCATGGTAATCCAGGTAATTTTCCTAAAGAAGCAGCAATATCCCCACCTATTTTTGTTGTCCCTGAGATGAATTTATATTTTTTGTACCACATTTTACACATTTACCTGTTAATGCATGTCGTTTATTAATCGTTATTATTGTAGTCAATCCAGTGGTCCCACCAACGGTGGGGGTTGATGATTTACATCGAACACAATATAGACTCATGTTATTAATAATATGGATACAATAATTGATTTTTCGGCGACACGAAAACAAGAACCAGTGAAGCACCATCCAGCATTACCAAATTCGATACGAATGATTATAATAGGTCCATCTGGATCAGGTAAAACACAATTATTGTTAAATTTAATAATGAGATGGAACAAACTATATTTAATGGCACCGTCTGTAGATGATCAGCATTGTTACGAAATACTTCATGAATTTAACGAGAAATCAAAATCAGTTAATAAAGAAGGTGAAGATATTATTGACTTTATCATAGATATAGATGAAGCCCCATCTGTAGATGACTTAGATGGATTCATTAATAATCTCGTAGTATATGATGATGTGATGGTGGACAAACAATCTAATCCAGCTAGAATATTTTCTCGAGGTCGTCACAAAAACACAGACGTGATTTATAATACACAACGATATACACAGATACCTAAAGTGATTAGAGATAACTGCAATATTTTGGTTGTGTTTAATGGTGTAGATAATTATACTCTACATAATATTTATTATAATTGGTTTTCAGAGGATATCGACATGATTCAATTTAAAAACTTTTTCTCAAAAGCACAATCGGTTCCGTTCGGATTCATAACAATAAATCTACATGACCCTAGATCCAGATATCATATAGGTCTGCATAAAATCTTTGGTTAATTTATAGGAAGCTTAATAAAGCGCAATAACTCTGCACCTCCCTGCTAATTGATAGAGAATTATTTCCACTTTCTATTCAAGGTATGTATGTCTCTATGTCTGTATGTCTATATGTATGTTTGTATGTATGTCTGTATGTCTGTATGTAATTTAATTTTATCAAACAAAATCAGTAGCATCCTAGCGGTTACCTTCATTGGAACCCCTCGATAGCCTGTGTGACTTTCATAGGGTCTTACATGGTCGTCTCTCTTATGACTTATTATGCCGCACACCCATGTTCTGTTTCTTTTGCCTAACACCTTTCTGGATGTTTGTTTTGGGGGTTCTTCCATGGGGCAGAGAGCTTAAGGCATGCTACTGATTATTTTAGGGAGGAGGAATCTTGCATAGACACACCTCCCGGCGAATTTCTAATCGACGAAAGCGAAATGTTAGAAATTCAGAAGATTGTCTAGCCATTGCGATTTCGATAAAAAAAAAAAACACGACCCCTGGGTAAAATTCCAAAACGGAATCCGACCACAGGATACGTGGTGGATTTTTATCGAAATCTCAAGGGATGCCTTCTCCCCACTTAAAAATGGTTGGGCGACCCGGGGACCCGAACCGATCCCGGCGGGATCTGGGGTCAAACCACAAAAGATCAGCAATAGAGTCTAAGGCTCTTCCACTGCACTTCGGATTCGACTTAAAAAATATACGTTTCAGAAATTATTATATAGTCATACAGTAGCATTAAGGACTCTGATTTTATAAATGAATCTAAATATTTATAATTTTACGGTTATATGTATGAGACATTAAAATATATCACCTTTTATGTATATGTATATGATCTAAAATTACAAGCATGAATGTACCGCGCTACAAGTGTGAAGTGAGTCATATATAAACAGAACGCCTTGATGCACACAGACCCATGACATGCCTATGTACATGGGGATTTTGTACCCTGAGAAAGGTATTTGTATTATTGTACACAGTTAAAAACTTAAAGAATTATTTGTGGCGAGTGTATGTGTGTAGGAAAAATATAACCTCGTTATTATATTACGATATGTGTCTTAAGTTATAGTGGAATTCAACAAACAAAGATTCAGTTAATCACAGACAGACGGATAAGTTTAGCAGACGAAAACACACCTGGACAGGGGAAATAATCGTTTAATTTACTCTGTGGAGTTACCTTGTTTTATATACATGAATAGCAGAAGGGGTGAACGACAACAATTGGGTCGTTTTGTAAATAAACAAAACCGCATAAAAATCGTGAAAAATATAGTCAATAATAGAGTAACGAAACTGAGCTAATCTCATGGATTTATTTTGCGGTTTTTAACCGTACGGAAATATAATAGAGACTTTGGTTTAGTGTTATTGACTTTTTTCAGCCAGTTGTAGGAATCCTTATTTAGGTTAAGGGTACGAGTAAAAAAGTTTTAGGATTCGCCCCCTCTGCTGCTAACATAGTTTTACACAACAGAGTTTTTGTGGTCAAATTTGTTTTATAATATGCTCATCATTTTCTCCTTTAAACTTTACATCGTGAGAATAGTTCAGTATTTCCATAAACTGCACACCTCTTGCAGTTTTCAGATTATATATGCGCGAAAAATGTAACTATTTTCTAACGCAAACAGTTTTTTTATGAATGAACTAAAGCATATATTTCATGGACTGCCACATACCAGCAAATGTTTCATAGACTAACTCTTATATAACTAACTGTTTTATAGAAAAACTCCTTTGTCACATTCTGAGTTAATTTTTTGACACAATATTTCAGATTTAGGCTAGCTATAAACGTCATGCAGTGTCATAACAATAACACGTAAGTAAAAAGACATAAACTTTCCTCTTTAGCTGGTAATAAAAATGGTAAAAATATACTTACAATTTTACATCTTGAATCTTCTTAAAATATACTTTTGAAGTTTTGCAAATCCGAATTACATGAGCCATGTCATGGGTTCTCAAGGTTGATTACACATTTTGAAATTGTACTGTAATTTCGACATATATTTCAACTGTAGTTACACCCTAGTTACAGCACTCAAAATGAAATAAACATTAAATTCCACATCATCTATTCGATAATTGCAATTCAAAGGCTTCATAGTTTTCCAACATAATGATCTGAATCATTAAATGACTGAGCAGAAAAACGCATGCCCATGTCAACACATTTCCATACGATTAAATTGGCAGACGCTGCTGGAATCTGATGTAGATAAATTCCAGACCATAATTAAAACATTGCGTTGAATCGGCAAAAATACCAAAACGTATTCATTCCAGATCAAATGGAAAAGTTGATCTAATGCGTATTCATTGATGCGTATTCATTTCAATTTTAAATGGACCAAACGACATTTTCTTTCCAAACTTACGTCTAGCGTGTGACCAATTTCAAATTTGTTTTGGCCGAGTTACGTTCGCATTAATAATTTCGTTGTGTAATGATGCAGCTACGTTTGCATATTTAGTTTGGAAAACGGCATACATTCGGTTACTATATATTTATTGTTGTGTATTTTACGCGTAAAAATTATATAAATTTAAGGGAAAAATGAGAAAATGAACATATAACAAAAAGTTTACAGCATTTTTATGGGGAAATATGAACTCGTTTTGTTAGATGGACGACTGCCCGACCTTGAAAAAACTCGCTCAAGTTCGGATTTCGAAATTTCTTCAGAGACATGATTTAAATCTATGATTTACTTTTTCATGCTACCTTTCTACGTTACAGTAAAGATTGTGGTGTTGTGGTGCCAACAAATGAGTCAAGAAGCTGCCGAAATCTGTCATTGACAAGATTAGCAAGAAAATTTCTATATTTATCATAAACATGTGAAGAAGTATGTTTGCATCACTTATTGGTTAAACTTCATTTATCCTTACCCACTTGTACGAATTATATTTGTCTTGTACAAATGTTACTTCAATGACAAGATCAGCATAGTCTATTTTGTTTAATCATTAAATCCTGTCGCTAAACTTATTTCGTCGATGCTAAGATTTTCGAGTGTAACTCGCTTGACCATCTTTTTTGAGATAGTGATACGCAATGGAACAAATTTGTCTCGTAATATTTAATATTCTTTTGCAAGTATTTTTTCGATTTCGTTGTAATAATTTCTTATTAACAATATTCTAGAACGCCTTATTGTGGGTAATGAAATATCAACCGGATTATCGTAGCATGTTTTAATCATGTCGTGAACTTTTATATCGTTGATTTCATCAAAAATATTTTTCTCGGTGTCATATTAAACATCAATCAGCTAATTAAGTTCGTCAATTACTTTTAATGATTTATTGACAATAGTCGGATTAAAAGTATCGACATCAACAAGAAGTAATAGCGCCTTGGCATTCACTCTAAACATTCCTTTAGCATCTTCTGATGTATCTACACCTCAAGAAGAGGCTTTTTAATCAGGATAATCCATACCAAATTTCAGACTTATTTGGCGTTTATTAAATCTTTCGTTAAGCTTTTGATTTTTTGACTATTTAGTTTTCTGTTTTGATTTGCTAAATCATTAAGTTCTATGTATGCTCGTTTTATTCGATTTTCTTCAGGATTTGTTTTCTCCATGTGCTTACTCTCTCTCTCTCTCCTTTTAAAAAATTTGATTAAATGATCAAATCAGCATATATTTTGCTGATCACCAAATGTCATGCCCCTTGCCTTTCAATCTCCCATCTGAAGATACTGTTCAACTAACAGCAAGGCATATAACTCAAGCAATCTAAATGATCTTATTTACTGTAAGGAATAAATATACCCTCCAAGAATATTTACGTGAGTAGTAAGGAACAGCCTCCAGAGATTACATATATATATATATATATATATATATATATATATATATATATATATATATATATATATATATATATATATATATATATATATATATGCAATAAACTGACGACAAACAGTACGAAACTAGTAACTAACTAGCCTAAGCGCTTTCGACTCTTAATGAGTCTTTTACAAAGGCAAATACAAGACATATATACGATAAACAAATAAACACAAAAACGTTGTGTTTGTAAACCTCTACATGGCTGTCTTCACATGTGCTAAATCTATAAATACAACCAGCTTGTATAGACTATATATTTTGCATCTATTTTAATTAATCCCTGACACAAGTGATCCCTTGGTGGATCCAGTACGCTTGAAAGGGTTGTTATTCGCCATATGATTTGTATTCTTTATATATATATATATATATATACATATATATATATATATATATATATATATATATATATATATATATATATATATATATATATACATAACTCGCATACATTTAATATTATTATTAAATCGAGAGTTAAGAATCTATAATAACGTCCACAACAACGACGAAGATGACGATGATAACAATGGTGATTACCATTTATTGCTACTTGTGTTCATGAGCACCACAAAAGCTTACCCAGAAATGAACGTTTTCTTTTAGTCCAGCTCTTGATTTTTCGTCTAGGATGACGAAATTGAAGTGTTGGATTTGTCTGATAACATATTTGTAACAATGCTGCTGCTACTACTACTACTACTACTATTACTACTACTGCTACTACTACTCATCGTCGTCGTCATTAAAATATTTTATTCGGTATTATGGGCCTTTGCTAAAGTTACAGAACACAAATGGAAAGTCTCATCACCAAAAATTTCCGTATTCTTTATTCTTCAACGTAAGAAAATATGTTCATAAACGGACTGATATCAAACGTACATATTTGGCACGTTACACAAAATGAACGGTATTCATCTTTTCCGAAGTTATACATTTGACACATGCTACGATTATATTTACTATAACACAGGCTATGATTATATTCAGTTTGATACAGATTATATTTGTATTCAATATGACACAAGCTATGATTACATTCATACCACACGGAATAGGATAATATTAAATTTGGCACAGGCTGTCATTATATTTAGCTAGATACAGATTATAGATAAATTCAATTTGACACAGGCTATGATTATATTCAGCTGGATACAGATTATAGTTATATTCAATTTGACACAGGCTATGGTTATGTTTAATATGGCAGAGAATGTGATTATATTCAGTTTGATGCGGGCTGTGATAGTAATCAGTACGGCACAGGATATCATAATTTTAGTTTGTCACAAACTATGATTATATTCAATACAGCACAGACTACCGCCAAATATTGTTATCCCCTCTCCCCCGGCCATCTCATCTCATCTCAACTCTGTCTGCTTGGGTTCGATTCTAGGATTCGCCGAATGTGTATATGTGAGAAAAATTGCCAGTAGCTTCTCTTGTCTCGATGGTTCTTTCTGGGGATTTCCCGGTTTCTTCCTCCACCATTAATACTGGCCGCCATGTATAGACAATCGTAGGCTGAAAAATGGCGTTAAGCTCCAAAACAACAACAACAACCAATACATATGACACTTTAGTTGTACCGGACGTCATCCAATACATAAGACACTTTGGTTATACGGGACCTCATCCAATCCATTTGACACTTTGGTTATACGGGGCCTCATCCAATCCGTATGATAATTTAGTTGTACCGGTCTCATCCAGTCCATATGAGACTTAGTTGTATCTGGCCTCATGCAATCCATATGAATTCTATGCCGAGCCACTGCTGTGCATTCCAGTAATCCAAATTTGAACGGATATGTCCTTGCTGTCCCAAATTCATGTATCTAGAAGCCAATAATTGGTATTAATATCCGATGATACAGCCCTGTCTGTATGAGATTTTGAATGGATTTATTATACGCACATAGGGATTTAAGCATATACTCGAGTACGACAACAACAGCTACGACGGCTATGTATTTGAACTTGACCACTGAATACCAGGATGAACCTCACCAAGACTGACGACATAGCGAAGGCGGTGCCCCGTGAGTGGCTATCTCCGTTTTAGTGTCGAATTCTAGACGAATCCGGGCATAAGTTTTTTGAATGCACGAAAACGTATCTCAAATCCTCTGATTAAAATCAATTATATAGTCCATGTGCGAAATTTGAGGTTGTATTTGGGATAAGGAATGCGTGTAAGTAATGCTTTGGGTACTTTGTTTTCGCCAAAACACCTACATATAGACAAATACAAATTAATAATGGATGCCAAATAGATGGGACTGAGAAAGACCTTTTCCAACTCATCAATTATTCCGTATTTGGCAAAACAGTTTAGAATTTACGACAGAAAATTCGAGTCGACCTCGTTAGGGAGAGTGAGCAAGATAACTGCTGATTGCTCGCCAGACATTTGAATCCCTGAGATATTCGATGGCGGACTCGTTGTCGTAGATAGTAAAGCTGATACTGTCCATCTATGTTGCTGTTATCAATTTGCTCATTTATGAATTATATTGCTATTAGTATCAATCTCAAACTACAGTATGGCGAAAATGTACAAATGTTGTATGCTGATAAGAATTAGCAGCTGATGCATTTTATTATCAATTATGTGGACATTTGTATGGCTAAACCAAGTTTAGTAAATTAATCTGACAACAGCAAGCATACGGCATAACACTATTTGCTTAGTAACATCAACAAAAAGGTCATACGAAAATTCAAAGACGAATGCTCGGGAAAACTGATCGAAGAGTATGTTGGTTTGTGTCAAAAATTTTGCTCAATCGTAGCCGGACCAAACACCTCCGACAACAACAAGAGAGAAACAATTAGCACTTGTGATCGTTGAAAAGAACCTTCGGCATGAGCAGTATTTGAAATGCCGTCGTGATTGACGTGAATTTACACACAGAAAAAAATATTTGATCAAAGAAACATTGCAAAGGGGAAGATATAGAATACCAAGATTTTCCCTTATGTAATTTTCACGTATGTAAAATTGTCACGCGATTGCAACTGACGTTGGTGAACGTCAAAATAATAAAGCAGATCTTGGAGGAAGTTTTGTGTTACAGGAACGACTTAAAAAATACTTCTCACACATATACTTTGCGGTGGCATTGCATGCCGTGGGTTTTTTTGTCTCTCATTGCTGGCAAACATGGGCCAAACAGTAATGTAATCGCTGTCCTGCAAAATAAATTCGGTCTGAAACTGGAAATATGTCGATGTACCAGACCTGGTAAGTAGCACGTTTTCACAATTCTAACTCCCCTGGTGCATACAGATAAAAAAAAGATATTTCCTATCGATTCTCACAGCAGTGGTTGTGGAATAATTTTATAAATAAATGTGTTTTCAGCCGAGTCGCACCAGCATTTCTAAATCCAAACTTGTGTGTGATTTCGTTATTTAGTGATTGTATGACTAATTTAAATGTGTTAAACATTCTTGAGATCGCTCTGCTGTGCTAGCACTCTGAATCCAAGATTGAGAACTCCGTGTCCAAGATCTCATTACGAATCCCTGTAGGTATTGAGGTCCAAAAAATATTCGACATTTGTGTGATTAAATCGTTCCCACAATAGATTGGTCACGGTGCATATTGGCATGTCCTTCACTAAACCACACAAGTTTTGTTAACAGTGCAGTAACAGATCCAAGAACTTGTTTTTACCCGGATTGACTTGCAATGATCATGGCCATGTTAACGACCCACGAGTGTAGTGTAAATAAGTTTTACTGTATCAGTTGCTGAATCTGTTGACGCCATCTGTTCCGCTTCCTTTGATATATTTGCAATATCTACAGGGCTTAACGTGTACATGTATGTGCTAGAAAAAGTAAGCCATATTAACCTCGTGGTGTGATTTCAAATCAACAAAACCAAGGAAAATCTTTCTGGATACAGGTAGATCAATTTGCCAAAACGCTTGCTTTGTGAACTATACTCGACAATCCTCATGGATGACTTTTGCCAAACTTACTGTGTCCAACGGCGGCTACACCTTTCCAGTATCGCGAGAGCAGTAATGTATTTTGGATAAAGTCCGTTAAGATGCCATTATATCAATACATTTTAACTACAATGAATGCTTTTTGTACACTTCATAAAATAATAAAGGCCTTTATACCTCCTCTGATGATGCATCTGGCATTTCCTTCTCATAGTGAAGGATTACCTTATTTCAGGTCATACATAAAATCTTTATCAGCAGTACCATCTAATGCTTTAAAAGCATGATCATAACGTCTACATATTATGACTCCATTATCTTAAAATAAGTAATAGAAGAGTGTGAGAAGTAACACATTTTCTAAAATTCAACAAATAATTTATTTGACTAGAGTTCAAAGTGGAGAAAATGTTACACGAACTTATAATGCAAAATAAATGTTAATAATCTTAGAACTTCGAATACAAGTCCTAATTATATTTTTTTTAATAAACAGTAGTGGTATTCTATAATAAATGTAACGCTGGAAGTGTTGATATGTCAGTGTTGACCCGTGTGGCAGTTGTGTGCCAGTAGACCTTTGATGAATCACAATAATGCATTTCAAGAATGTATCCTTTTTGAAACTGCACTACAAATCCAAGTCTCTATTTCCAAAAATGTTATGTTTCAGCACTTTGTTTTTTTTCAGAGAAAAATCACTTAAATTAAATAGAATAAATAAATTGGAACCAAAATGAAATAGTGGACACAATAATAATAATACAACTGATTCTTCTCAGATCTTAACATACTAATATATATTTTTCCAGCAGCATTTCCTAAAACCAAAAAATATTACCTCGGGGAAAATTTCATATTCGACGATTCCAAATGTTTACAAGATAAAATCCTAACTATAATAAAAAGGTCTCTTACCAAAATTATAATAAACAACACGGAAAACACAATGCCATTGACTCAGACCAAGATTAATATGTTGTGTTCTAATGATCCAAATAGTAAACCCATACATACAGAGCAAATATTAAGTATGTATTAATTCTTAACAAAATTAAAAAAAATCAATGATACAGGTCTAGTAGAAAATGAGTATAACTTTGGACAAGTCAAGTCCAAAATGCAATTATTCATAGCAGACAATGAAATAAAAAAGCAAACTAACAAACAAACAAACAGAATTAAATTTACATAGCAACATGCAACATCAATACGATTTAAATGTGCTGCATCAGATTTTGGTTGGTTGTTAGAATCAAGCTGTATATCAAGCCGTGTACCAGCCCCACGGTAATTGTATGCGAAAATATGTTTTAACCGTGATATTTACTCTACGATGTCTCTGATACATTCGCTATCGCGATAGTGACATCACTCCCACGACTTTATTTTTAGACGAGTATTTTCCAGTGGTTTTCAAAAATGTAATCATCTTTTCTGGACATGGAACACAAGTTCCCGAGATTGGGCTCTACCATTGTCTGTGTAAACTCGAGTTGGAATGGTGGTTCAAGTGTTTATGCAACATCGCACACAGAATTAACGCATGATTGTATTATTCAACATTTGGCATGGAATCAGGAAAAAAAAGAGAACTGAAGATGCTTTAAAATGATTTGAAAAGCTCTGATTTTACCAGCATTAGCTTTTCTACTCTAAAAAATTCAAGACCACTCAAGAACTGTGGCCGTACAAACTTGGTTCGTGCGTTAGCCGTTGGTCTATCTGGATCAGGAGAAACTAAACAGTTGTTGAATCTGATTACGAGATTGTAAATATAGGATCGATTGTGTAATTGCGCCGTCATTTGACACTAAACTGTGGTATAATGAGCTCAAATCTTTTACAGTAGCGCTTCTAGCCTCATTAAGAAGTAAATTATACACTGTTGATTTTTTCCTCACAATCGATAAAGTTCCTATCATTGATGATGTGGACTGAAGTGCAAGTAATCGTGAGTTCGAAGATGTGATGCTAGAATAAGTCAATCGCGCGTAAATATTTTGCTGAGTCCAACACAAAATCACAGACATAATCTATCTGACTCAACCATATGCACAAATGCATAAGGTAATACGGAACAAGCGTATCATGTTATGGAGCTTTCTTCCCATTTTGCCCCATCGACACTCGCTCTTTATATATGCATCCAAATTTCACTATTTCCGGGTCTCTCAAATTCTTGAACACCTCGTTCCTTTGGCGATTGTATGATTTATTTACAGGAAAACAATTACTTGTTAATTTCTTCAGAGTCCTTCACATTTCCCTCTCAGCAGAAAACTAGTATTGCCAAATATTGGAAAGAAATTGCTTAAGGCATTGGATCTCATCTGGGATTTCCCTCCCCCTTCTTTAGCTTAGCCAATCAGGATTAACATTATCAAACCGCCAAAATTTTAAGACTCCCACCGAAGTCAGACCCATTCTCTTTAGTGAGCTTTTATTAATAACTATTCCTGGACAAGTTCATTTTTGAAATCTGTTTCTAATGACACAAGATAGTTTCTAACTTGTATCAGCTTTCTCATTTTCTCAGCTACACCCCACGTTAAAATATCTATCAAACCGTTATCTTTTTGGGTTCTAATTAAAATCCAATCATGCCCCAAACAAAGCATAGATTATCCACCCCAATCTACCAATATATTGCGAGACTAGCACATACGTCAATGTTAATAGTTACTTCCCACGAATAACACGACAAAAAATTTGCTGCCAAAAGCATGCAAAATGTTTGAACAATTAAAAAAAAACAAACGGATTACATACTGTTTGAATTTTATCCAGTAGTAGAACCGGAAGATTTCTTATATAGATTATGTCTGCGTCGCCTGTGTATGTTCCATTTCATTAAGATTTGAAGCTATTCATATTACGTTTATGAACCAGGATTGGCAAATAGTAGATATCTGCACGGATACCTTGACAACAAAATCTATTAGAAATTTAAAAAAAAAATGACAGTCATACCTGGATTCATGATAACACTGAACGGTGTTAACGCGAGAAAACCGGCATGCATATAACGGTAGATCGAAGCAAAAGAGATTTTCAGTATCATACTTACCCTGATAGGATCCTTGATCAATAAAAAAACAGGAATTACAAGTGCAGAACACATCTAGGTTACTCTTTCCATGTGATGCTTGTTGGAAATTAATGGAGAACTGGTACAAAACCATAATGAAAATCATGATTATGATGTCAGAGTTGGATTTGTCAACAACAGAATCATGCGAAATTCAGCAGCACACTATTATAGAAATTAAATTAAACCAATTCTCGACAACGCTGATATTGGCACGACAATAGTCTTACTCGTCAGATATAGTGTTTGATTACGCGAGATCTTCTTGACAAACTATGCTGTCGATAAAGCGTAATTTGCCTAGGGTCAACGACATATATTTTTCAAAATTATTTGAAATACATTTTATCACGTTATTCAATTTTAGTTTAGCTTTAATGTTTTTATCACCAAAAGCTTCTACAATGATGTGATTGACATAGCCACGAAAGTTATGTAAAACTACTGGAATAAAATCTGGAGCATGAAATTTCAAATTACAACTGTTATGAGCTGCTCCGCGATACTGATCCGTCAAATGACAGTGATCTCGTACAATGGAGTCCTCCAGAGATTGTTCACAAATATGACAATTAACTGCCTTATCAAAGTCGAGTTGTTGTTTAGACGTTATTCTGATTGGAGCTATTTTTTGTAATCTGTTAGAAATTGTATTAACCTAGTCTATTAATTTTTTTTAATAAGCACATGACAGGATTTTTACCTCTATATAACCTTATCGGAAATGATAATTTATCGCTGGCGCAACAAACTACCTTACAATCTACACTGCAAGGAAGATGCTGTTGTATTTTTCTTGTACTTGGTTTGTTCGGATTGTTTTCTGCTCCTGCCACGGAAACGAGTAGACAATCGAAATCGGCGTAAATAACAAAAGGAATACCTAACTTATGATTATAATTTTTAAATTTTAATATTTTTTCTTTTTCGCTAGGCATAGTTATTTGTTGAACGTTGACGCAGTATTTGAGATGGAGCTACAGTCTTTCATCGCTAGAAAAACCTTGCAGACATCTGTAACATAATTGTTTCTTGTTTTTGTTTTTACTGTACTGTTCGCCAACTAAGTCGTTAAAGTTTTTTATCCAACAGTAATGTCCATGAAAAAACAATAAATTTATTGTCTCTTGCGAAGTAATTTCTGAGATATATCTAGGGTAAACGTTTTCTCGTTCATCTAGTCCGAAAACATTTACTGAGATCCCGTTTTGTTTTTCTAACTTTGGTATATGACTTTCTGCTACTGGAAAGTTGATGCCATAAAAACTGAGTTCGTTCTTGTGTGGAAAGTACTTGTTGACGCGATCGGAATTTTGTTTCCTGTGAAACATTGCAGAAAGAATAGACCAATTGAAATATTTGTCATCATTGTTTTTGACATTTATGCAGCACTTTTGTTCTTAATTTTTTGGGGAAGATTGACGTACAATTTACAGCGAAGTACGTTATATTTCGCCATGTAAAATAAAACTGCTTTATCATTTCGAATTTCGAATCTGACCCTGTCGAAGTAAATTCTTCTAGTATTTTTGTTTATTTCTTGATTTTTTTCATCGGCGACCATGGCAATGATTGTTCCAGTTAATATTTTTCTAGATTTGGCTGTTAAATAGGGCTAAGAGATTTCGCACTCAAAACTTTTTGGTTCATCAATTTTTGTATAACTTTGATAAAATCGTATGATATTGGACTAAAAGTTTGATACTTTTATGAACAGCAAATTCTTGAGCTATAACGGGTTGTAAAAGATGATATAAATTTGTAGAGGCAAAATTAGCTAACACATTCTGATCGTCGAGTTTATAACTGTTGTCATATCCTGAAAATGCAAAGCAATTTTTCGAATTTGATTATGCTCTTTATAGCAATAGCTTGCAATTTCAGCCTTATATGTATATGGTAATATTGTTAATTTAATTGAAATGTTTTTAATTTTTTAAATTAAAGATATAAAAATTGTATATATAGATGACAGAAATCATGAGATATCTGCCAATGAGCGTGAGTGAGCAAGACATGTAACCCATGCATTCGAAATGCAACTTATATGATATAAATGCATTAGGTTCTGTTATCAACATAGCAACCAAAAAAGCTATTAGCGTACCAACACCTTATGGCATTTTAATTTCGATGAAAAGTGCAGAAAGAATCGAAATGTTTAGAAAAGTTTTTATTTATACTTTGTTTGTTGGAGATATTCCAAAATCACAGCAAGTATGTAGAGCAAATGGCGCTATTGTTGATGATAATATCGAAAATTTAAGATTACAAGATGAATTCCAACTTCACCCAATATTTGATTTATATGAAGCAAATGATGAAGGAATTATTCGAAATATAAAAACAAAAACTGTTATTGGAAATTCACATAATACTGGTTATTTACACATAATGGTAAGTGGAACTAAAACAGACTTTGTTGGTTATTATAATCATCGTTTTGTTTATGAAACTTTCAACGGCGCTATTCCAGCTGGTTTAGTTATCAACCATATTAATAAAGTTAAAACAGATAATCGCTTTGAAAATTTAGATCTGGTTACACAACAAGAAATTAATAGAATAGGAGATGCTGGTGGTACTAATAATTTTAAAAATCCAAAATCAATTATCTCAATAAATCTCGAAACTGGAGGAGAAATCAAATTTAAACCAATAACAACTGCTGAAAAACATCGTAAAATGCATCCACAAACAATAAAATTTGCAGCTGATAATGAAAGAAGATCAGCAACGTCGATGATAACATTTGTTCAGTTAATTTTAAATACGGTAACTATTGATATTTTCCATATCATTACGAGAAAGACAATTATGACCAAATTCCATGATACTTTCACGATTTAAACGTTACGTCATTATTTTATTTGTATCAAGTTTTTATTTTATCCGTTAGTGTTTACAAAAATTTATCAGATTCGCCCAATGTTATCATAACGTCGACGAAATAAAAATTATATTCTAGCAAGCAACTTCGAACTACTTCAGCTAATTCTTTTTTGTTTAGTATATTAACTCGACAATGATATTTTATTTCCATATTGTATATTAATTAGATACAATATTAATAGGATAATGAGTTTAATCGAGAGACTGGATCAGATATATTCGGAAGATTTTGTTCCAGTTTCAAATGTCGCATTAAAAAAGTCGACAGATTTTCTGGAGCTGATTTTATTGACCGTACTGAAAGTGATATTTTTGTATAACTATGACAATGACGACGAAGATGATGTTGTTAGCAAGAAACATTGAAGTAGACCAAGAGCTGGTCGATATGATCTTAAGTACCACATTGACAAAAAAATATTAAAATTTAATTTTAGCGTTGCCGAGCATCAAATATTTTGGCAACTTATAAGACAATTTCTTAACGTAAAAGTACCGAGATGAAAGAGAAACATAAAATACGGTTTTAATTTTTTTAAAATATTTAATTTAATGGCAGTCGATGATGCAAGAAAATTGCACTTAATTTCTTTACGTAAACCAGTAAAGTGTATGTCAGTACTAATAAAATACGAGCAAATTTCTAATCATATTTTTCAGTCGATGCAATCGCAGTCGATGCAATTCAACTAGTTGGTACCTGTTACGATAGGGTTTTAGTTATACCCTATAGTGTTATGGGGTTTAATTATTTTTATATCCGTGTATGGTTTTGGTTATATGAAAATGGAGTGGGATGTTTCCAATATTTATTTAGGTATGGCACCCACCCAGGCTCGATTATGGTTCAGAAGTTAAGTAGGTGAATATGGTTCGGAGCCCCAATTCAGCAATGCCAACAGTTAAATCCAAAAGTACTAAAGGGTGAAATTAAACAGTTAAATACAAAAGTACAAAGGGGTGGAATTAAATTAAACAATTTAATTAATAATAAAATTTCAACATGCGAGCTTCCCAATCACTCGACCCTTTTGTGCCTATTTAATCATCTGAATCAGTGTGAGAATTTCGCCCTGTCCTTGGTTCTACTCATCTGTCTCTCTCTAAATTTCTCCTGCACTCCTCCTTTACTCCTTCGAATTTCCTCTCCACTTCTACTCCTCCTTTGCTCCTTCGAATTTTCTCTCCACCTCCACTTTCCTTTCCGTCGACTTCGTCGTCGAACCGTCGACTCCAATCCGTCGACCCTGACTGTACCGACAGTCTTACTTCAGTCTTTTCTCTCAGACTCTCCTTCTAACTGAAGTTGTCCCACCCGGAAAGCTTCCTTCTTGAAGCTTCATTTTTGTTCGCAATCTTTTTCCTGCGATTCACGCCAAATTTACGAGTACGTATCTGGGAGTAGCCTTAATCGTTCAATCACCTAGTAATCTGCTTCGATCTACTAAATAATTCTGGGATGGAGTCAGTTTGATATCCTCGAAACTTTGAGGTATGCACACCCACTAGCTTAATTCTGATTGGATGCGGTGGACTAACCATTCCCAAGTTACAAATCAGCGGATTTGTCAATATAAGTTGTCTATCATTTTATTACAAATGGATCTTTTGATGTCCTACTAAAGGATTAGCACTCAGGTGTAATTTACGATGCCCTGTTCTGCACAAAGAACCTTTTTGGCGACTACGTCTGGCTTGGCTTCTTGCTCGCGGCGTTTGTCCACAGATCAAACACCGGATTAGTGTCAGTTGGATAAAAATCCGTCCACCTAGGTAGACCGTGACAGTACCCAACTATTAAATTTATCGCTATATCCACGCCATTTAACTAAACTTTTGTTGCCGCGCTTTCTAATAACTTTCTCAAAAAAATATATCTTGTTCTGTTTTCTCAATTTCCTGTTCGTAAGAACTGACAGTCATAGGTTCACCTAGCAAGATCGATCAATGAGTACGTAACATGTATTGTTAAAAATACTTATCAACAACAAATAATTCTTCGTTCCAGTTCGTAGTAAATCCCTTTTCAAAAGTTTTCTTAGTTAATGAAATTCTAACTTTATCGCCAACTCTAAATTTATATCTACGGTACATGTTTTCGTTTGCTAGTATTGGATTTGTAAGCGCGTCGTTTGGTGACATCTTCCTTTTGCCGTGCGAAAGGGTTCGGTGTTTCGTGTTATATTCGTAAACGATATTTTGTAAATTGTCGATGTATTTATTCGTGTTTTTCCCGTCAAATCGTTTAACATAATAATGTCAGAATTATTTTTTGTAAAAATCGGAGCCCCAGTCGCAGAATGGGACGCGTCGACGAAAAAATACGTCGTCGATCAAAAACTTAAGTATGTGTCAATAAGCTGTGGTGTAATATATATAGATCTCAACATGAGCAATCATAATATTATTAATTTCGGAATACCAGCAAAAGATCATGATGCAGCAACAAAAAATAAGCCGACGATATCAACAACCCAGCGGTAACAGCAATAGCAGCAATCAATAACATCACTTGCAAACATTTCTAAATTGTCGTATAAATTTACACAGAACTAATAATGAAGTTTTTGGAAGTCAAACAACTGTTATTATTAATATCGTTGAAATTAACAAAAGACTTAACGATATCATTAGTGGCATTCCTAAAATTATTCAAAAAACTGATTTATTAAAATTCCTAAAAAAACAAATTAAAAATATTGTGTACACAGTCGCATAAGGAAAGCAACATGGTCGAAGCAAAATAACACTCTTAAATATACCGTAGATGTCACTGGTGTATATAGATTGTATGTGCTTAGTAGTGCAAAGTTTAGCATTTTTACAACATTTCTATGGCGTCATTCGACCGCTGATATTTCTGGAACTGTGCCTGTTGTGTTAAACAAAGATATTGAGGAAACGTTTATGCTGATAGCGGATAATAAAAAGTTAACCGCAGTTACTTACTGGTGGTATATTGAGTTTGTAGTTTAAACTCCCGAATTAGTTACTTAAATGATGAGATAAAATATGTAAACAAATATTATATAATGAAATAAATAGACTATTTCATTCACATTTCAAAAAACATTCCGAAACAAGATGTTGACGCTCTAATGCTATATTACAGATACTATCATAAAAATCTTTGGTGCGTCAAAATATGCTACAAATACTATTTAAAAATGCTGCGAGTGATATCATATCTACCGCTGATAATAACTGGCTCTGGCATAATTTCAAGTGGCGCATCATTAAATCCATTTTTGTTAATGATATCTGGTGTCGGTGTTTCTCTTTCGGCAGCCTGTAAAAAAGTTGAACCTCGACTCGCGATTAGAAAACAATGCTTGCAAAGCAGCAAGTATAACTTATAAAAAAATTACTTGATCAAATGCGGTCTTATTTGCGTGGTATAAAATATTTTATGGGCGCTTTAATACGCGAATTCCGTATTATTGATAGTATGTTAACAGATATTTTGCCAATGAGGATCAGCAAATACGAAAAAGATTATAATAAAAAGTAGATGTTTAATTCTGTGTGGCTTTATCATATAATATATTGACCATATTGTCAATAAGTATCATCAAATCATCTGCCCATCCAGCTATTCTCATATCATTTTCAGTCGTGAATAGCCATACCGATCCATATTTCGGCGATGTATGATAGCCCACTTTTTTAATGCAATCGTTTATTATTTTAGGTTGTATACCAGTATTTGCTAACGCTGCTTTGATCGAATTAAATCTTTTACAAAATCTATTTGTTAGATCGAATCAGACATGTCTTATTGAATAACAGAAGTATATTAGATATAATATTTTATTTGTTTAATATAACATGTTGACAAATAAGTACATAGCAGTAGAGAGGGTTGATGCATCCTAGCTCAGAGACACCTCGGCCCCAAAACGTATTTTTGTCAGAAAATGTGTTAATCATTTTGAGCTAACAAAGGCTGCTGACAAAAACGTTTTGGGGACCGGGGGAAGGGGAGTCTCTGAGAAAGGATTCTTAATTCCGCTCTACTACTACTATGACAGAACTATTAAAAAATCCCACCAATATCCACCAGAAAGTTTCTTGTTAAAGCATGGGGTCTTTGCTTGACCAAGCGGTGTCAAAACTCTGGCGCGATTCCCGCTAGAAATCATAAGTTTGCCCCAAATTTCCAAAGTTAGAAAAGTTAGAAAACCCGACGTGTCCATTCTATTCACAGGTTTACTCTAATCAATGCAAGACCACATTATTCACAGCTTGCCAAATAGTTATCAACTGAATATCTGCATAATTTCTCTTCATCAACTTGCCATATCGTCAGCAGCTCAGTCTATAGAAACTTTACAACTATCCCCTAACACAGGGAACTATTGTAACTACACCCAACGCCACATTAGGCCCATCAATTTATAATTTAAAGCACATCACGCCAGTACAACTGCATCACATTTGCTATCATGGCGATATAAACGGTATCTGCTGCGTCCCTTCTTGTTTAATCCGTTGTGTAATTTTCCAGTTTCATGTCGTAAATACTGCCACTGCAGTCAAAACACTAAGGTACACCACTAGATTTAAATAAGGACTACGTTATTCGTTTGATAGTCATTAGCTTTGGGTCTAAATTTGCTACTCATTGACCATGGCATCATGGAAACTCACTAACACTTTCTCTCCGTGAAGTTTGCTCCTAGTAATTGGCTAATTATTTCAGGCTAATGAATATTTCCCATTGCAACGAATTCCAATAATCAAACAAGTAATCACACAAACCTAAGAATAGCTTACACGGGACGCTATAACGAATTGCGCATCTCCTATAACTTATTATTGCACTTTTTGAGGCGGCACAAAGTTGTCTCAATATGATTAGTACTATTTACTCGATGGCTATCGAAGATAAAATAATTAACATGGCCTAGTGGTGAAGATGGAAACATTTTGGTTACTCTGCGAACATATATGGACCAGAGGCGTTAGCGACCAAAAACAAACGTATGTACAACTCTTCTTATTTACAGTGCTGCTATTGGGCTTGCTTTCAGAGCCCAAATAACCAAGTGTACAACTCTTGTTATTTACAGGCTGCTATACGGCTTGGTGTCAAGGCCCAAACAACCTTTGTACAACTCTTCTTATTTACAGTGCTGCTATAGGGCTTGCTTTAAGGGCCCAAAACAACCAGTGTACAACTCTTATTATTTACAGGCTGCTATAGGGCTTGCTTTAAGGGTCCAAACAACCAATGTACAACTCTTGTTATTTAAAGTGCTTCTATACGGCTTAGTGTCAAGGCCCAAACAACCTTTGTACAACTTTTGTTATTTACAGTGCTACTATACGGCTTGCTTTCAAGGCCCAAACAACCGATGTACAACTCTTGTTATTCACAGTACTGCTATACGGCTTGCTTTCAACATCCTATCCATGGTTATCATACGCAAGGTGTTTATCACAAAATTTTTGTGTAAAAACAAGCTTTGACCTAAACTGAGTCGCACTTTGTAAGTACGACCGTATGTACACACGAGATAAACAAATGAAACATGGGAGCATTATTATGTTCAAGTCTTTCTGTATTTCGGAATGTCAATGGTATGTACACAACCGGGAGACAAGTTTGTTTTCTCATAATCTCAACTTCATGGTCAAAGAGAAAACAAATATTTAAATATGTGACGAATGTGATGTAAATTAATTATCTTTTGAATGTAGTCACTTATTCGTAATACCAACCATATAATTTTTCATGTTGTCGAGATAATATATACACACTAGACATCTATGTGTTTATATACAATTGCACTTGACTCTATACACCTATCTAATATATACATGTACTCGTTGAATGCATACACTTTTCTACATCTCCTAATTTTGCACTTGTTATTCCATTGTAAAACTTCTTATTATAATACTATAATAAACTTTATGTTCAATCTATATAGAAATTCGCTTTGTTTTTTGTTATAACTCTTTACGTTATGTCACAAATAGAAAATAGTTAGGGTTATGCACGAAAGCACAAGAGTATCATAAAAAATCGAAATACCATATTTAAAATTTATTGGGTATCTCCCTCCTCAACGACAGTGTGTCGGTCAGAAAACTGTTGAGCTGAAACACTCAGAAAGAAACTGTTTTCATTACAAAATTGCTTGTTGCCCAGATGAATTTTAACAAATTCTTCTGTATTGTAGGAATTTCACTGAATCACAAAGGGACATAATAATATTATTTATAAGATGTATGCCAACAAAGTTCAATGACTTACAAATACATTATTTCATTATTGTGATGTCCTCAAAAGCTTTAAAACCCAATTCGTCATTATTAAAATCATATAATTGATTTGAATTTAAACCCATAATCAGTTCATATTTTGCTTTATAAACTGCATGTTATATAAATACACTATCGCCCAACCATCTTGATTATATATAAATAATTTATGAAGCTGTGTTGACTGCTAATGACACAGTGGATATTTTAGGTATTCCACTTGTTGGCCGGACTGGAGAGGTGTCATAAAACTTTGTTAGAACGTCAAACATTTTTATACCAGGTAGTGACAGTTCCAACCACAAGTTACGCATGCTGTAATATATGCCACGTTTTATTATCCCTCTCCCCGCCACATTGCCTTTTATTGTTTCAAAATTAGAAATGCAAATAGATGATTGGGAAGTAATCCTTCGAGGTCTAACTGATACGCGGGTGATGCTGCCATAATTAAATCAGCCCAAAGAAGTATTTTCTATTTTCTTACAAGGTTCGAAAGTTATGTTCAAAATTTTCCTAAATTATCATAACAATGTAATGACCTAGTGTGTGTATATATAAATATATATATATATATATATATATATATATATATATATATATATATATATATATATATATATATATATATATATATTAATGACAGGGGTGAGAGAATGTGGAACTGACATTGGAGGACAAGTTGTCTTCTATCTGAGGAATCCTGTAATGTGACTAGCATAATGTTTAGGTTTTCACTTTTAACATAGAGGAAAAGGGAGCTATGTGGCTTTTCCAAAGACACACTGAGGCAGCCATCTTGTAGATTGATAATGTATGTATGTATGTATGTATGTATGTATGTATGTATGTATGTATGTATGTATGTATGTATGTATGTATGTATGTATGTATGTATGTATGTATGCATGTATGCATGCATGCATGCATGCATGCATGCATGCATGCATGCATGCATGTATGTATGTATGTATGTATGTATGTATGTATGTATGTATGTATGTATGTATGTATGTATGTATGTATGTATGTATGCATGTATGTGCTTGCCAGCCTGCCTGCGTGCATATGTATGCATGTATGCATGCACAATTTGCCAAGTGTTTTATAGTATTCGTAAAATCTAGTAAGTAAATTATCTCTAAAATGATTGGGTTTGTGGGATTTCAAGAGCAAATGCGAATCAAATACAGAATCTAAAATCGGTAAAGCAATACATAAACTCGTGTGCAACGAGTCAAATGATTGCTGTTATTTAAATGATTTTCATATTTGTTGGTCAATACAATTCTAGATCAGAGAGTAACCTTAGGGCTCAAGAGCCACAAAAACCAAGATGTGTATATGAAATGCAATATGAAATTCCATAAAACGTTATGTGACTATTGTACTTTCAAACAAAACTTGAAGTTTGAAGATTACCTGATATCGCTACCGAAAATTATGTACATTTCTCTTCTGAAATGTAAGACTAGTAACCATTATTACCTTTTGAATCAGGGTTCTAATAGACTATATGATACGACGACGATAGTATATGTAACATATGCGGATTGGCAGAAGTGGGGAATGAGTTGCAGCAATCACTGGTCATTCCATGCTTTTTATAAGACAGATTCGCTGATCTGGACTCTTACTTTAACATTAGACCAAATTTGATGAAACTTTAAGAAGTACTTCCAAAAAGATATAATTAAAAATGTATTTAAAATTTATCTTTAAAACATTATAAACGAATCTGCATGAAGAGAAAAACGTGTCTTTCCAAACATAATTTTCATTTGTTTCATTCTTCATGAAAGCTATTCATTATTTGTACCTGTCTAAATACTGTTTATATTTAATGTCATTACATTTGTATTCACCATTGTTAAGACGTGTGACAAAACTTGAAGAATGCTCTTGATATTTTCAATATTATGACATTTTGTATGTATTTATTATGTATTGAGAAATGACGCATACACATTTTGTACGATTTTATCATACTTTGAATAATTACAATTGCAATGAATTGAACGCGTTTTCTGCAATTTGATTGGATGTAAATAGTCACGTGATACTGAAGTGGAATGTTTACACATCGATAAATTCTGTGGACTACTTCTGGCTCCCTGTTTCCATGTCATTTGATGTGGACATTTATTTATATCAATCCATTACACCCTAATAATAATAACAAAACCTCAACCGTCCACTCCTGTGACTTCCAATCAAAAGATACTATCCTAAGATACAAATGGACCATTGTAGGTTAAAATAATGTAACTGCACATTAACTGCACTTCCTGCACTCCACCACTCATCCCTTTTGCCAACGAGGGCATGTTATATGTTTTACAAGACAATCTTCGGAAATAATTCAATTTCACCTCGACAACATGTTAATGTAGCAGTTATTAAAGGTCAGGGACATATGTCAAACAAGGGATCTCACTAAAATTTGACAAAATTATATTTTTAAAAGTGTGAAATGCGTAGAAAGTAAAACCAACATTGCTATAACAATACGTGCCATACGCAAGCGTAATTTTTGGGAAAAAAGGAATATCCTGGTTTAACCCCAACAACTATTTTATATATTAAAACAATGATCGGAACAATATATCACTGGCATGACCCTCTATGGCATTATGCCCCATGTTACTATATAAGTATCGACAAATCTTGGCTAGCGAAGATCGAGCTATGTGTAATGTATATTATCGCAGTTAAGATGCAAATGAATGAAAAATTTGATCTACATAAAATGAACGGGGGCCTCGAGTGGCCGAGTGGTCTAAAGCACTGCCCGTTACGGATCACTGCCATCTCACCTCTGTCTGCGTGTGTTCGAGTCTAGGATTCGGCAAATGTGGATATGTGAGAAAGCTTGCCAGTAGCTTCTCGTGGGTCCGTGGTTCTTTCCGGCGATTTCCCGGTTTCTTCCTCCACCATTAATACTGGCCGCCATAAATAGCCTATTGTGTGCTGAAAAATGGCATTAAGCCCAACAACAACAACATAAAATAAATGTTTTGTTGATTAACTATGCTGATTTGATGTTAGAAAGGAAATAAAATGGAATTATAGAGATTAAATGATCATGGTTGGGTACTTATCGATGTGTAAAGTTTACATAATCATTCACAATAATAATGTCTACTTAACTTCATACAGGAATGTATAAAGTACAATCCAAATTAACAGAAAGAGCACAAACAATCTCTCTCTCTCTCTCTCTCTCTCTCTCTCTCTCTCTCTCTCTCTCTCTCTCTCTCTCTCTCTCTCTCTCTCTCTCTCTCTCTCTCTTGCATCGATTGATCGATTGTCACGCTACATAATCCTAGCTTCCCCAATAGGAATATGCTACGCTACTATTATAGTAATTTGTGTGATCTCGTGTGCCACCAACATATGTTCTGATACATACTAAGTAAATAAAGTTGTGATATGCTCCCTGACTTTGCATACTGCTTTCCGAAGAGTTTTCCATTACGTGTAACAGTAGATTATCGGATGAAAATTGTCATTTACATTACATTTATATACAGTATCTCGGTAATTTTAAAAAGGATAAGATATACTTACGATGCAGAAGGAGAGAGTGCCGTTGGAGTTGGCGTCGGCGTTGGCGTCGAAGAAGCTAAACCAGAGACCCTTGATGTCACTGGCGAAAGGGCTGGATTAATCCCAGACGTTGGAATAAACGTCAGCATTTCATTCATCAGCTGTATTTTTGACCCAGGAAATCCACCATACAATGAGAATCCTAATGTTGTCGCATCCTGCTGTGCTAGGCCTCCGTACATTGGGATGCTGATGCAGCTGACGGTTGGATTCACCTCCCCCTCGGTTCCTTTTATGTACATCTTTCAATCTTGTCAAAATCTTTTGGGATTTGTTTCAAAAATGTCTTTTGTATTCTCCTAGAGATATAAGTCTATAGGTTTAGAAAATCGTCCTTTCGGAACTTGTATTATTAACACAAAATACTCGTCCTTTTGGAAGTTGTACTATCAACAAAAATTCTTTTCTGTTTATAAAATATAACAAGGCTAAAAGTCCAAGTTATAAATATCAAATTCGTACACCTTAGTTAAGTTAATACTTCTCTGGGCAAAATTACTTCACATTACATTTCCCTATTATCGAGTCTTCTCGCTCAATCCTGTCACGACTTGCTGTGTATGCGAAACTACTATCTACTTCGTCCTTTCTTCACCATGAACAGAGGACAGAGTGCAACAAACTTGTATATTTTTTTCGTCTCACTCTGTCCGCCAGTTTTCAAGTAACAGCCTGGTTGCAGAATGTTCCGCTTAAGTGTACACCTGTCTGTCGTCTGTGAGTTTGATTGACATTCACAGTCCAACTCTTCCAACCTTAGTAAAGTAGTGCCGTATATGCCCTAACGAAACCCTTACTACCTTTTACAATCGCCATATTACTTTTGAGCGGTAATATTAAAAGAAGAAGAAGAAGAAGAAGAAGAAGAAGAAGAAGAAGAAGAAGAAGAAGAAGAAGAAGGAACAATTGACAAACGTAAATCCCAGAAAAACATATAAATGATAGTTTTACTTTAAAGCAATTGCTCATATGTTGTGGCTATTTAGGATGGGGATAGGAGATAGCAATAACATTAATAAGATAGAGTGCTTGAAGGGTTTTCCAAACTTTCACGTCGCGCCACGTGTACTTTATACTTTTACACGCGGCCTAAATACAACTTTGGAAATGGTATATATATATATATATATATATATATATATATATATATATATATATATATATATATATATATATATATATATATATATATTGGATTACGTACTGTATATGCGAAGGAGACTAAACATATTATTCAACTGAGTTTTCTTGGGGATTTTTAAAATCTTACCGCGTACCTTGTGATTTTGTATCAAATTATAAGTGTGCAAGAAGATTTTAAAAATATTTCATTAGAATTGATCTAATAAATGGGAACTACAGTGTCAAGCAATATTTATCTCGTATTCTTTGAAGTAGCTATTATATTCTTGTGTAAAAAAGGAATCTGTTACAAAATACACTAGTGTCTACATTCGACAGAGGCAGTCTATGCTAAATTTATTTGTAGTTCAGCAAATAAAATGTGTTTTTCAATAAACTCTTTTGGAGGTTAACATGTATAACTTATTATATCATTTGTTCAGAGGATTGACTTCTAAGAAAAGCTGAGCCTTCGTCCACCCCAGACAGTGATAGAACGTGTCGATTTAAATAGCGTGTCAGAATAAAACTGCATTGTGTTAGATTGTGCATTTTAATTCGAGTCAATTGGCCTGAAGGTACCATTTACACAGCTTAAACAATGCGTTAAGGAAAGCCCGATAAACACACAAGGCGTAAATGAAAGCCCGGTATACACACAAGACATAAATTCAAGCGCGGTATACACAGTGAACTTTCATTTCCAGTAAATCATTGCAGAAATGTATTATATTAAGCGAAGGCTGATAATTTATGTACACATTTTGTTATATTGCTTTTTGTTTCGTGTATTTTACCCCAAGTTGGCGTTGGCGATTTGGAATAGGGGTTGAGTGAGGGGAGGGCACATTAAAATAGTTATTGAATGAAACTATTCAATTTCGTACTTTTTTACTTGAAACATACTTTTTAGTGACTCTTAACAGAAACGGATCTCGCAATCTGTTATTTTTATGATTTTTAAATTTCTAGCTCTATTCTAGAAATTAAAAAATCTGCCAATAATTGATGTTGTAAAACTGGATATCTACGAAAAGACTTTGATAGTTCTTAAATACAAGAATGGGCGAAGATGCTAATAATAAAGGAAAATATGCATATATAATGGGAGTGCTTTGCAAATATTATGAACTTATGAGAGAGTGGCGAGTGTAAGGTGAAGTTGTTTACATTTGCAACATACACGATGGCGAGAATATTATGTATACCTCAATGATACTTTCATGTACAGTGGCTGAATTTTCTTTGGATATTGCTTGTGGAAATTGTATATGATCTAAGCACAAAGTTAGCTAAATTGACCTCCACCTTATCCTAAAAAGTCGGATTGAATTAGTTTAAAGTACACTACCTTTAGCAGTTATTAAGAAAGGAAAATGAATTTTGCCAGACTTGACAATACCAGCTTCCGAAAACTCAATGAAAGAATTATTTCCTAATAAAATGTTAAATAATAATTATTTAAAAAAAACTTATCGGCTCTTTGTTGTTTTATGTTTACCTGACGTCGAGGAAGTGAAAATGACCAAGAGGAGATAGCATTGTTTATTTAGAACTGCATATCTGAAGTAAGTCTAAGCTGTATACTCCATAACCCATATTACACCCATCAAACATGTACCAATAGAAAGGGAATTAAAGGTTCTTGGAATAATGCCTTAGATATACATGTAAGTTTCAAATAGCCAGTACAACCTGTGAGGAATCCCAGGAAATCTTTTTCTTCAATATTCTAACCATTTGCAAAATACGAAATTGTGGAGCGCCACCATTTTAGTGGAATGTAGGACACGAAGACCGCCCAAATGAGGAAATGTATACGATATTAATGAAAATAACACCGTGCTGTTAGTATTCCACAGAGATCGACGACTACATCACTTGGAACTCACTGAATGATGACAGATTGACCATATATTCCACAGTTTGATATTTGGACTCAGATCACAATTATTACGAATGTAGTTCCAGTATATTTTTAGAGCATATACCTCTCTTTTTTTAGAGATAATCATTGACTTATATTTAGGGAATCTTAGTGTTGATTTCAAGAAAAAAAGTTTCTATTAGTTAGAATATGACCATTATGGTGTGGGGTTTTGCGATAGCAGATAATCGGGCACTGATGCGGACCCGTATGAAAATCTATGAACCATGACATGCCCTGATTACAGTTAAGCTTCTCAACTATACTAGTTAAACTAGTATATGAACTTAACCTTGTATTAATCTTTGAATATACTTCGGATCAGCCTATGATTTATTATCATCTGGACAACGGAAAACTGAGTCCTGAAAAACAAATGTAAAATAATTGTGTACTGAGTCAATTTGTCTCCGCCTAATACGAACCTGTTAACTCAGTTTTGTAGGCAGCCCCGATATGCAATGCGACAAACAAGGTTGTGCTTCGTATATATTGAGTACTACTAACATAGTGGCAGGTGTAAGGTGACATTGTTTGCATCTGCAACAAGTACAATAGAGAGAATGTTGGCATACCTCTCTGCTACTCTAATGTACTGTGAAATTTCTTTACATATAGTTGCTAAAATCATACATGATCAAAATACAGAGTTATCATGGCTAGAAAAATCAGCCTGAACTAATCCAAAGCACACAAACTTTGAGGAAAACGCAATAACATCTTCAGAAAGTGTAATGATATAATTAATAAATAAATAAAATGTTAAAAAAGTTAACGACTCGTTTTATCCCAAATTACTTTTAAAGTCCAGTGATCAATAAAATAATACAACAACAGTTGGCTTTGTAGCTGCAGAGAGTTATATCATATGAAAGTGTTATCAGCGATTTCCCTAATCTTTTTTTACCTTAATTTGGAGAACCTTACAGAACTTTAGAAGAGGTTATAATCTACCAAATGTTTTTACTTGTGTTTTTAAGATATCGACATTTATCTAAAACAAAGAAGAAAAAAAATAATGTAAATTTTACGCCTAGAATTTTTTTTCCAGCTGAATAGCGTTAACAGTGCATTGATTGGACAGTCACTTTGACACTTAGCATTACTATTAGCTGTACGAATGATACCTGTAACGTTTAATTAAAAAAAAAAATATATATATATATATATATATATATATATATATATATATATATATATATATATATATATACAGAGAGAGAGAGAGAGCAAATGGGAAATTGGAATTCATTGATATAAAAAAACTAAAGAAATACCACAACATTTATTGAAAAACTGGGTGACTATAATCTCTCAAAGACTAAATCACTATAAGCTAAGACACCGAATCGTTATGCTTTATGACTGGGTCACTGATCTCAAAGACTAAATCACTATGAACTAAGACACTAAATCATGATTCTCTAAGACTTGGCTAATATGATCTTTCGAAGACTAAATCACTATAATCTCTCATGGATGCCTTTTTGTGTTGGATAAAACGAATCTGATTTGAATGCTGATTTGTGGCTAAAATTATGTTCTTGTTTACGAAGAAGAACATCTGTGGCAAAAACTACAGAAGAAATATTTTAGCAAACACTAAGCACTTCGTTTTATTTATTTTCTATGGACATAACATCCATTGATAAATAATGACAAAAATCGGATTCGGAGAGCCTGCTTGAATTTCTTCCATTGAATACACAAAATATTTATCGAGATAAAACTCACGAGTCAAAACTAAACAAAATAAAACTAAATTAATGCTTCAAAATATGATAAAAATAGATCACAGTGCTAGTCGGAAATGTTGAACAACGAGTGAAACACCAACCACTGTCACCAACCTTCAAACATAGATTTGGACAAGCAGTTTCAAACGCTGACACTACTTGTACATTTACCGGAAAAGAAGATATTATACAACTGACGTACATCAAAAGAATACTTAGCCCAATCGTTATGTTGTGCGGCCAGTAGTTGTTTCTTTTAATATTATGATTGGATACAGTGCATGCATATAAGGCGACATACTTCTTAAAGAACAAACAAGGTTGCTTCTTACCAGTGAGCTTTAAACAAAATATCAGGAATAAGGTTCAGACTTTAGCTTGCATCATTCCACTGGAATCATTTTCTTCTATTTTGACCTCGATTTTAAATATGACAACTGTAAGTGTGATTTGCTTGCTGGAATATTTCTTCTTGATAAATGTGAATACCCAAGATATCTAATACTTCAATTACTTGCGTATTAAGTAGTTTACTGTGACTTAATGTTATCTAAATTTTTATGTATTTGAAATTACCGAGCATAACTGGCATGAAATACAAGGTCTGTGTAGTAATATTGAATAGATTTTAAAATCAGTTAGTGAAAAAAGTCAAGAGAGGTGAAACTGCTGAATGAAATCGATACACAAGCATGAAAAAATATGCCAGTTGTCACGAATGTAGAAATTGTGTATCTCAGAGTACGGTGCCCTATTTCCGCATATGTCAGCAATTTAGATGAATGCATTAAGTCAGATGAATAACAGCCCTTCCACATAACTATTATTATGTAGCCGTTGTGGTATATATTAGTCATAGAACAAAAGATAATATAGGAGTGAATACCTCCATCAAGAGTACACTTCATTCAAGCTTTTTCCGGCATTATTGTGCCATAAACTTTAAGCATGTGTTACCAATGTCAATCATTAACATTTGTACAGGATGCAAAAATGTCTTTGATTGACAGATATTACCATACATTTGTCACGCCATATTAGGCTTTACTACCATATTTAAATGTCTTGCAAATCTACAATTAAACAAAACTTACTTTTTAAATTTTCATTTGTTCCTTGAAATAAGATACTGAGTGACTGCTGCCCCGTGTTAAAGACACGGAAGTTTATTTTAAACGTCTCCGTATGCATCACAGGCTATAAGAAACAATATTATGGATATAGTGGTGACGTTGGCGTACCGATTATGTGTTCAGTCATGTTCGTTTTCTAATTCTTGAGAAACAAATTCACGCAGAACAACAGTTCTAAACCATGTAGTAAAACACTGGAAATGAATTTAGATTATGGTGATTAATCAACCAGTAATTAAAATGGCTGTCAAGTGTGCAACCTATAGTCTGACTATACCTCCCGTTTTGTTTGCATCCCCTTACCTATTTCAAAAACAGAAAAATTTATTGTGATTAAAAACGGACAGAGCTAAGTCAATTGAATCATTGGTTTATAATTTCTAACCTGACTGTGACCAGATGGCACTGATACCGGTTTACTCTGCACCTTTCGTGCTTAACGGACTTTGCATACTAACACGGCGCCATATTGGGTACACTATGGGCTAGTTTATTTCTCTCAGATAACATAATGACGTAAATCATCCCATTCGGTAACTGCCGGATAATTCCTTAAATTACCGTAACATTGAGAGTTTGGAGTTATATCCCTTTTCACAAATGAACATAGAAATTAAGCAGCTTGTTAATCCACGTGAAAGGAAAATTTGTTGTTGTCATTCTTTTCCTTTGCTTGATTTGACATTATAAACATCGGAAGCAGACGACATATGTATGTACATCTGTAGCTATGCATACACCCTTATACTAAAAATGGATTTGTCCAGGTACTGGAAATGGATCTCTAGCATGACCGTAGTAGTAGTTGATAATCCTTTCTCAGAACCCCCGCCCACCAAAACGTTGTACATTAACATTTTTGTCAGCAGCCTTTGTTAGCTTAAAATGATTAACATATTTTTTGACAAAAATACGTTTTGGGATCGAGGTGTCTCTGAGAAAGGATACATCAACTCTCTTTACTACTATTGGTCCAAATATATTGTTATATTAAACAAATGAAATATATACATATATATAAAATGTTATACTCAATCACTCAATTAGACATGTCGGATTTGGTTTAACAAATAGATTTTGTAAAAGATTTAATTAGATCAAAGCAGAGTTAGCATATACTGGTATAAAACCTAAAATAATAAGCGATTGCATTAAAAACGCGTCAGAAAAAAATATGAGAATAGCTGGATGGGCAGACGATGTGATGATATTTATTGATAGCATGTTATAGTATTTGATACACAAAATTAAACATCTACTTTTTATTATAATCTTTTTCGTATTTGCTGATCTTCATTAGCAGAATATCTGTTAACATACTATCAATAATGCAGAATTTGCGTATTAAATGATCCATATCATATTTTATACCACACAAGTAAGATCGAATCTGATCAAGTATTTTTTTTTATAAGTTATACTTGCTGTTTTGCAAGCATTTCTTTTAGTCGTTAGTCGAGATTCAACTATTTTACACGTTGCTGCAAGAGGAACACCGACACCAGATATTATTAATATAGGCGGATTTAATGATGCGCCACTTGAAATTATACCAGAGCCGATCATTAGCAGCGGTAGATATGATATCACAAGCAGAATTTTTGGTATAGTATTTGTAACATTTTTTGACGCACGAAATATTTTTATGATAGTATCTGTAATATTGCATTAGAGCGTCAATATCTTGTTTCGAAATGTTTTCTGAAATATGTTTAAAATCGACTATATTTTTTTCATTACATAATATTTGTTTACATATTTTATACTTTCATATAAATGGTGTAATACCAAATTCAACAAAAATAAAGTACTGAGCACCATTAAGAACTACATTTCTTTTTATAACAATGATAATAATGCTAAAGTAAAAGCATGAAATAATACCTGAAAAGCATGATGCAGTTCAGTATGTTATAATACCTTAATGGTATTGTGAAATGAGTTCTGCATGCATAAACAATTTCCAGTTAATGTGTGAAAGATTATATGATGTTAATCGTTGAGAGATGAGATGATGTTTGACCTACAAGACTATAGCATATTTGATCATGTCGATTTTATCTCTCACTTAAATTATCTACCATATGTGTCCTTCCTGAACGTGTGCCACCCACCCACCATTGTTTAGATTGCCGTCTGTATCTCTTATAAATGTGTACTGTGAGTTTTATACTAAATGTGAGTATAAAACCTTGCTCTGGTCATCGTAATGTCACGCTTTCATTGTGAGTATTAATGAATGCGTCAAGGAATTCATCTAGAAGACAAAAATAGTGCTAAAAGCTATGGGACATCAACATTAAATGGGAAGAAATTCATGTGTTAATAGTCATTGTGCCCAAATCATTTCCATGTTGGACCGTGAGTGTGTCGCGTTGGAATTTCACATGAATTGTTTAGGAAATTAATTATCTTACCTTCCATGGTTTTGGAATATCAAAGCCAGAAATATGATGCTAGTCCATAAAGGTGTGACTTCACCCACCCGGTGAGTTTTGTTACTGGAACAGCGGAGATGCAAGATAGGGATGGAATCAATGTGCCAGTCGAAGAATCACATTTCACTTGTCAGACTTTTGTTGAACAATAAGTTAGAACTGATGTTGTTGTTATTATTGTAAGTTCTTGATCGTGTAGAACTTGTTATTTTACTTTAATGTGCAGAAATAGAATCCACTTATCATGGACTATTTCTAACCGTATTACAACTAATTGCATCACAAATACGTTGTACTCTCGCTCGATTCACATTGAAATTCACTTGTCTGTTTCGTTCACTTCAAAGTAATTGCAGGTATGAATACACAAATAGGGTTAAAAGTAAAAACGCACACAACGGACATTGAGAGGACAACTTAACTCGATCTAGATTTTATGTTCAGAGGAAGTTTTCCATGCAGTTTGAACAGTTGACTTGGTTACCGCCATAGCTAGCCCTGAGAAGGACAAACAATGATTGGCTAGCTATGGTCATGTGACGTAAATAGGCGGCTATAAATATGAGTGCACAACAGTGCACTGGCAGATAGCTGTCAGAGCGGCAAAGTATGAACAACTAGATAGAAAAGGATTTCGGCCACATATTCTAAAACCATAAATTATATAATTTTTACATAACCCCAAAACTTAATAGCATTGTTAGGAGAAATTTTAAGTAGATTTATTATTGAATTTAAATGCCTTAGAATTATCATATAATTCTTTATAAAGCCGCTGCTATCTCCCACCACACTGCTCTGTACTAAAATTATTTATTTTCATTTAATTCACGCTACCATGACAGAATGTGTTACATCCATTATAATAACATAATTTATTTCATCATGATTTAGTGTATTATAACGCTGTCTTTTGGCATTTAGACAAACAAGTCTGCTCTGTATTATCCAAAATTAATAGTGTTGTGACAGACACTATGTTAGCTAAGTCACTATGCGAGATTGAATAGCTTATATTTTTATACTTAAAAATCATTTTTAAGTCCCGAACTCTGGTCTTTTCGATATTTAACACACGGGGTGTTACAATATCTATTTCGTGAGTTTCAGCTACACATTCAATAAACCACCAGTAAGTAGCTGCGGTTAGCTTTTTATTATCCGCTAACAGCATAAACGTTTCCTCAATATCTTAGTTTGACACAATAGACACAGTTCCAGAAAAATCATCGCTCAAATGACGCCATGGAAATGCTGTAAATATAATAAACTTTGTACTACTAAACACAGACAATCTATATACACCAGTGACCTCTGCAATATGTTTAAGAGTGTTATTTTGCTGCGACAGTGTTGCTTTTTCGTGATACGACTGTGTACATAATATTTTTAATTTGTTTGTAAGGAATTTTAGTAAGATCAGTTTTTTTAACAATGTCAGAATTGCCACTAGTGATATCGTTAAGTCTTGCGTTAATGTCAGCGAGATTAATAACAACAGTTGGTGGATTTCCCAAAATTCGTTAATAGTTCTGTTTAAATTTCTATGAAATTTTAGAAATGTTTTGTACGTGATTACTATCATCGGTTCTAAATGCGGCAATTCCATCATTGATTGTCATTAACGAAATCGTTATTGGAATTTCCTTATCGTCGACATATTTTTTAGTTGCAGCGCCGAAATCTTTGTTGTTTTTTTTAGATTAGCAATACCATTATTATTCATATTAAGAAATGCAAGCATAATATCACCGCGCACTGTCACGTACTTAGATCATTGATCATCTACGTATTTTTTGTTGCTGCATCTGTATCTTCGGTTGGATTGCCAAGATATGTATGATTTTCCTGACATTATTATGTCGCCAGTAAATACATCGCCAGCTTTCTTAACATAGTCGTTAACTGACTTGCCCGAATCTTATATTTTACCTTGATCAGCACCAGGAACTATATTATTAACAGCCGCGGTGCGAATTCGTATAAGAACACCTGATTTTTGTATATTGCTCGTTTATAATTGTTCTTCTTTATCTTGAAAAATAACAACTTCGTTTTGATCAACACTCGTGATATTTAATAAATTAGCAATCTCATTTTTGAGCCGATCGAGAGTTGTATATTTAGATAAGTTAACTTTGCTGAGCAGATGCTGAATCTGCCACTAATGTTTAAAATTTTAAATAGAACCTCTTTATTAATTTACTGCTTGACAAAATTATATACCATAATAGTAATGGCAAAATCGTCGATATTAAGCTTTGACACAGAACGTTTGGTGAAACAAACATAACAATGAGCTTCCAGATTGTCATTATCTTATTGTTGGTAAAACTGAAGCTGGCAAAAAATTTGCTAATTAATTTACTTTCAGGAGATAATTTTAACTACGATCGTGTTTATTTTTACACAATTAATTTGTAACAAGATAAGTTCGAGTTACCTAACAATTATAATGACAAACTTCGTGACGATCTTGAATCTGGCGAAGATTTCTTTATTATCAAACAACGGGAAGAACTTATTCCAGTTAATCAACTCGATTCATCCGAACATACAATTGTTGTTTTTGATGATATTCCGCTAAACAACGAGGAAATGAATAAAATCAGATCGTATTTTTCACAATCGCGAAATAAGAAATGTAATTTTATTTATCTCGCTCAAGGATATTATAATGTCGACAGATTCATTAGGCGAAATACTGGTTGTTTTATATTATATCCAGGACTTGACAATATTGTTGTTAGAAATATCGCGAACGAACAATGCGGCGTCGTAACAAAAGATAAATTTATTGAACTATATCGTCAAGCGACGGCAAATAGATACGACTTTTTTGTTCGATAAGTTAACAAATGATGCGAGTAAAATGTTTCGATGTTGTATTGAAAACTATCTACAATAATTTTTATAGAAAATAGTATATAATTAATGAAAAGCAAAGTACATAAAAATATCGAAAATCTAAAAAAAACTTGCGCAGTCTCAGGCACAATTTAAACAGCTAGTACAGCAAGCACATCGTAGTAAATTTACTGCAGCAGAACAACAACTACAATTCTCAAAGCAGTTACTGAGGCTTTACTTGGAAAACAACCCAAAACTAAACCACTTTCAGAAAAAGAAGTTAAAAATTTACAAGAGAAGGGTTTATTCTGATTAGTTAGAGAACAACAAAAAGCAGCTGTTGGAAGAATTATTAAGAGATCTGATTATGAAAAGAAACGATTAGCTGAGGCACGTGTAGCAAATATAGCTGATCCTTCCGTGAGAGAAGCTACATTGAATCGGTTAATAAATAATCCGCTGGAACTTGAACGAAGATTAACAACATCAACATAGGAAGATGTTAAAAATCTTTTAATAGATATTTTAAAGGAGCAAAAAAGAGTTGGTGAGCTTACTGTAAGGTTTATGAAGGTTGGAGAGCAAAGAAATATTTTAGAAAAAAGCAAATGAATTTAATATCAGATGGTGAATATCATGAATGTTTAAGAAAAAAATATATAAATGATGCTATTAATATAAAATCTTGGGCAAAGGAAAGATTTGACGCACTCAATGCTATGTTAGACGAAATGGTAGCAGACGGTGGTTATTCTGACAGAGAATTAGTTACAAACATGAAACAGGAATATATTATTCCACTTCTTGATGGAATTAGACAAGGTGTTATAGCTTATACATTTTTTGAAATAGCGGATGATGGTAGAGAAAAAGGTAATGGTAAGATGTGGAGTTTTAAAAGAAAATTTGATTTTTTTAATAAAAAAGAGCAAAAGAATATAGAGAAGAAAAAACGGGAACAGGCGTCAGAATATTCGTATCAGTTACTGAAATGATCGGCAAATTAATGCTGTTGATACCATCAAAAGAAGCAGGAAATGTTGGTACTGAAATCGACAATGAAATCATCGACATACTTGATAATTTAAGATCGAGAGATTCATTAGCATTTGACAAATACGATACCTTGCACCGCGACTTAATTTTATAAAAATATAATAATAAATGTCAGCAACACTATTACTCAACTCAAGCCAGTCTGATAAAGATAGCGCGAACTTTTCAGTAAAGTATGTTCCGCCAATAGAACGAGATCGTGAAAAACAATACGAAATGGATTAATTTCATGCACTTGTTGGAATGTTATGGCAAACGTTAAGACTGGAGTTAATGATGAGCTAGAATTTGCTTGCGTTAATGATGGTGGGGTAATTATGAAACTTACAATTCCACAAGGAGCCTACAATATAACTGATTTGAATAAAACGATAAAAAGTAGTAATAATAATATAAAATTATATTTCCAAAAAAAGATGAAAAAATTCTCATAGATAGATTTGAGTTAGCACCAAATTATAATACTTTGTGAGCTAGATTAAAATTAAATCCTGGAACAGAATTCGATTTTACATCGCCAAAAAGCATCGCGCCACTGATTGGATTTTCCAAAAATATACTGTTGAGCGCAGTGAAACTGCCACAATATTCGATGGTGAATTTCCAGTAGATATAACTGAAGTTCACACGATATTGGTAAATTGTTCAATCGCGTCAGGTTCTTATACAGCCAAGGGTAGCAAAGGTCAGACAATATATAGTTTTTCACCAGAAGTTCCACCAGGTTCTCTCATGCAGATCAATCGGAGATATATTATATATTATCCAGTGAACGTTGAAAATCAAATAACTGAAGTAAATATGCAATTGACAGATCAATCTGGAAAAGAGTTGGATTTTAATAACGAGATCGTTACTTATTATCTTTACCTGCGCGAACAACAGTAAACTTATTTTTGAAAGATTTGACAACAAAATTAACAAAAGCGTCGCTTTATTAAAATCTATTTCATTAGGACTAACTATCATTATCGTAAGCTTGAAACGAATACAATTATAAAACGTTGACTAAGCAATTTTGGTGATAAATGGTATTGCAAAGACGGAATTATTACTCTCGCTCTTGGGCAATATTTAAGTAGTATTGTCTAAGCATGAGAAATAATATTTGAAAAAAAATTTAACATTAGCTGATGGAGTTAATAGTAGAATAAAAAAATATAATATTAAATAACCAACAATGGTCACTTGAGTTTGATGACGATGTTACAGGTATTTGTTTTAGTAAATTTGATAGAATAAAACTTTCTATTATTAGAACAGACGATAACAAGTATTTTCCATATCTCGAAATTTTAATAGATGCTCTTTCCTCAAAATATGAAAATCTATACAGTCCAATAAGCCAAGGTCGGTACACAAAAATCATAATAGACTTTGATAGATCAAAAGGTTTTGCAAAAGGTAGCAAATATTTATTTAGCAAATTAACAATGAAAGAGCTATTCAAGTGTCGCCGTAAAATATCTGGGAGAATTAAGTTTTTCTATATAGTTACGAAAACATGCAATACTTAATTGCAAATGTTGATATCATTTCAATAGGATTAGAGATTTAGTTTTTAAAAAGGGAGATAAACACGCTAGGGTTTTGTTTAATATCATTTGCGAGTTGTCGAACATAAAAGATATGTTATGTTGGTTATATCTGTTCTTAATTTTTAATCAATTGTTTATTGTTTCTTAGTGAAATAGAAAAATATGACAGCATTTTTAAGAAATGCCCTTTACGTAAACTGAAGTCAAGCCGTATGTAATTTGATACATAACCCAAATCTGGTTTTATGTATCGTGCTATGGATTTTAATCTGTGCAGTTTTGTTATTAATTAATTGATGAAGCAAACAAGAAAATCTATGATCTGCTATTTTTGACATTTGTATCTGTTTGTCTGATTATATATTAACTTGTAAGAACACACAAACGCCTTTATACGACTTATTGATTTCTTCTCTGCACAGCAGGTTGCCAAAGACACTACAGTTCAATCCATGTATGTAGCTGCAATAGGAAATCCATTCTATAGAATACAAAAGAAAGTCCATTTTGTCTTTGTAACACAACTATACCTACGCCTGGCTATGCAATTTCAGATCATGTTTATAGATTGTAATAAGAAATTCGTTATACAAAATAAGATCATATATTTATATAATAATGTTTTCAAAATAGATATTTTTTATCTTTTTATCATTTAGATTAGCCTTGACTTTGTTAGCAAGAGTGTAGCATCACATTTCTCTTTTATAGTGCAATATGAAATCAAAAAATTATGTATTCTCTTATTATTTATCGTTTTAAAAACAGAACATATAATACAAAATTACGTGTTCTCAAGATCAGAAAATGTATAATGCTGTTTCAATATATTTTTATAATGCGTCGGTAGCTCAGTCAGTTGCATGTGGAAGCTATGATACTTGCGGTTAGGGTTCGAATCCTGTGAACTACTAATGGGTACCCACACGGGCCATTCTAAAAACACAATCGTAAAACTAAAAATAAACCTAATGAGGTTCCAGGTCACAAAGACCATTAAGCTTTCTGAGTTTCTAGACTTTCGGATACGAATAAGCTAGGAGCTCTTGCAAGGGCAACAAATGGTCGCAAAATAAGACACCGCTGACAGCCATCTGAGTTTCAAATATTTCGTCTTATAGTTAGAAACTTCGCCTTGGGGGTAAATGTCTGAAAACACAATTTCAGAACCTCATTAGGTTCATCTGATCAACTATGGAGTGGTAGATCGATTGTCACCTCACGCTGGTCTATTTTTGCTTATTTTTACATTATATATATATATATATATATATATATATATATATATATATATATATATATATATATATATATATATATATATATATATATATATTATAATGAATGTCATTGTTTCTGCGATTAAAAAATTACAACATAACGGTATCAATGCTGAAAAATTCTATGTGATTATGACCAATGAGTACATAATAGTAGAGAGAGAGTTGATGTATTCTTGCTCAGAGACACCTCAGCCCCAAAACGTATTTTTGTCAGAAAATATATTAATCATTTTGAGCTAACAAAGGCTGCTGACAAAATGTTAACGTACAACGTTTAGGGGGGGGGCGGTTGTCTCTGAGAAAAGAATATTAACTATCAATACTACTACCATCTATCATATTGAGAAAAAAAATCCGTTAAGTATGAAACGCGCAAAAGATGGCGGTATTAGGGTCACTCTACTCACAACAGGTTAGAAATTATAAATCAATGAACGAATTGACTAAATGAATTGCACATTTTGTCACATTAAAGGTTTCTATTATTGAAATCAGTGGGGGGGCGGTTGCAAACAAACGGCGAAGTATAGTCAGACTATAGTCTGAGAACCTATCGTTTTTCAATAAGGCAAAATAAGGATTATTGATTCCTTAAGTAAATTTTAAAAAAATATAAAGATATTGCGAGATACGGCTAAGACAATGTTTTTAATATGAGATCAAAATAATCCCAGATTATTTATAAACTTTCTAAAGATGGACCAAATTCGTCGATTCACTTTTAACCAGCTTTTCACAAAATCCTAATGGACATAAGTAACTTCGCGATAAGAAATATTACAGCTTTCACATATGAAAAGCTTACAAAAAGCGAATTCCATTGTGGAAAGCAAGTAACAACTGTCTCATACAAGAGTACTAACAAACAAAACTTTGGTAACTTTCGAATTTTCTACGCTGCTGACATTTAATTAAAATCTTTCTTCCTCAGGTAGGAAAGGAGTAAATTAAGAGACGAATGACATTATTTCCATTAAGATAGCTGTTGTAAGATACAAGAGGCCACGACACATGCCCAAACGGATGTCACACCACGAAAAAGATGGTTGACTTGCATTTTCAGTGTTCTGGATAAAGAACATATTATCATCAAAATTGTAATATGAGCATATTTCTTTTCGAAGAATATTTTGTGCTGTGCAAAATAAAAATGTACTTGTTCTAACGAAATCTAAAAGTTTGATCATTGGTTCATGCAAATAGCTTACGGTAAATAGGTTTAGTACGGCCTTGATATATTGAACTATATATGATAATCCTATCATTTATTAAGGAGCTAGTTTCGAGTTTTGTATTCCTTGCATAGCAAACCTAGCTAATCCTCGCGTTTGTTGTTGTTTTGATTTGGTTTTCTTTGGTTTTGTTTCTCATAGGGGGAAAGGTTGTGATTATTGAATTATTTTTGATGCTGGAACATATGAATAGAACTGACCTATGATATTGTAAGTGCTATTCTCATTCAAGAGCGTTTTAAAATCTTACCTCTTTCAACTACAAACAGATTTAAAAATATATCTTTAACATTAGTCATTTTTATCATGTTTTTTTTTAAATTCTACGGTGTCATGTTCTGTTTTACATTTTGTGTATGTACATGACCTTATGTGTTAATCCAATTGTCAAGATCTTAGAGCTTTAAAAGTTGCAGCATTGTACAAAGTTATTATTATATGTTTTGCAACAGTTATGGCAATTTCTCAGCACTAGTATCAAAATTTAAAACCTAGTTTAGAGATGTCTTCCTTTAAAATTTCATATCAATGTATGATTGTTCTCCTTTCAGTACACATTTGTACAATTATTTACCTAGTATAAGTGAAGAGCATATTTTACACTTGTTGTTGTTGTTAATGTTGTACAGGGGTTAAACGCCATTATTCAGTACAGAAAAAGCTATACATAGCGGCCAATATAAGTGGTTGAGTGAGAACCAAGGAAAACCTCGGGAAGAACTACCGACTCAAGAGAAGCTACTGGCAAGTTTTCTCAAATTGGCAGCGCTAAAGACTCGAACTCACACAGACGGAGGTGAGATGGCTGTCATTCTTAATGGTGAGCGCTTTAGAAAATTCGGCCAAACTGGCTATATTTAAACAGATCTGACCAAATAAAACTGCTTTGAATGAAATTCTAAGATCAAAAACTATGTTTCTGTTGCCAGATATAGCTTGGTCGATCCAGAGAGATGCACGAAATAATAACTGACAAACAACAGTTCAAAGCTGATAAGAAACAAACATAAGTTATGTCAGTCTCTCTCTCTCTATGTCTCAAAAACACAAAGATCGATTACACTAGCAAGACAAAAACAAAAAAAAAATTTTTAAAAATCCTTAATATAGTGTGGGATTCCTTAAAAATAGTAAAGTTATTGTTCTAAAATAGTATTATAAAGGTGTATTGTGATTTATTATACATATAATAAATTAACTTATTTTCGCTTTTTACTATATATATATATATATATATATATATATATATATATATATATATATATATATATATATATATATATATACAAACACAAACACACACACACACACATATATATATATATATATATATATATATATATATATATATATATATATATATATATATATATATATATATATATATATATATATATATATATATATGTATGTATGTATGTGTGTGTGTGTGTGCGAGCGCGTGTGTGTAATTTATAATTGAACTTATTACCTTTTGCTGCTAACGAAACACGAAAGCTTTAATGATTTAACCAATGATCTTATTTCTGTTTGTGGCTACTCTCACCTTTGTACAATCTTGCTACATTTTTATAACCGTGGGTATAGTTTATTTAAAAGCTTTTCAAAAGAAAGACCAATGGCAAGGTAAAGGTAGCTAACCGGTCAAACCATGACCGTAAGTGAACCATGTTTTTGGACGTGGTAGCCAAAACATCTACGCAATGAAAAGATCTATAACTGATGTATATTATGTCATGATTTATGATCTGTTTGTTTTAAAAGACCGCATTCTCTATAAAGTTTTAATTGATAGATGCTGTAGATTGTCTGATGGAAATGTCTTTATGCGAAACAAACGCCACTCCAATCCCTCTCTCAATTTCTTGATTTCCCGCTGTAATAAATAAAACAAAAATTTCAAGTTTCCAAAAAGTACCCTTATGTAGAGTATTTCAAACGAGTAATGATTAAACATTGAATTTATGCAATTTGTTCAATATTATCCAGCTTTTGTGAGCCCTCGAGAGCAAAAGCTGGACATTATTCAACGTTATTCATAAATTCAGTATTAAATCATTACCCAGTTGAGATTCATTTAGTCATATATTTTTTTAATTAAAGACATCTTATAGAAACAAAGGATAAATACTTTCGTCAATCCTCAATCAGACGTTGCAATTTTCAAAAAGTTCCACAAAAGGCAGTTCTATAAAAATTAACATTTAAAAGCAGATCTTGTTTTTACAAATTAAAGATCAGAGAACAAATGTCATTCCTAATAATTAGAACACTTATCACAGGCAAACTTATTGTCCAACACAGACTGTCCAATTGAAAATCCTTCTGAGGTCACAGTCCGACTTGTGTTATAGGATTCCTAAAGTGATGCCTATATATGATGTGGTTGAATAAATTTCTGTCACTTAGGAGAATGGTTTTTGTTCACATTCTTTATGAGCAGAGGTGAATTTATTTGTATCACTATTGTATATCGGGTGGATTCAAAGTCACAGGTTTACCACCAACCCATCTCTGGTCGGAGCTATCAATTTGTTGAAAACACACACAAACACGTAAATATATATATATATATATATATATATATATATATATATATATATATAGTTGTTCTGGGGCTTAATGCCATTTTGTAGCGCACGATAGGCTACATATGGCGGCCAGTATTAATGATGATGGAAGAAACCGGGAAATCTGCGGGAAGAACCACCAACCTGGCAACTGGCAAGCTTTCTCCCATATTCATATTTATTCGCCGAATCTTAGACTTGAATTGAACCCACGCAGATAGAGATGAGATGGCAGTGATATATATATATATATATATATATATATATATATATATATATATATATATATATATATATATATATGCCAAAATATTAACAATTCAAATGCCTTTAGTAATATAAGTGACTGTACGCTGTTTTTTGTTGATTTCTTTCTGCCGAGGTGTGAAATCAAGGCCTCGCCGCACCCCTCACCCTTTAAAACTTTAGATTTTCTCTGATTTACTGGAGTGGCACAATCACCAAAACAGGATTGAACGACGATGTCATGTTATTTACATCATGTTTAAAACAATCCTTCAGTACGTTTTTGTTGTTGTTGTTTTCACTGTGACCGGAAAATTGTTTTACCGTTTCATTTATTATTCTAGCGTGTCATGAACATCGGTTAAAGAAAAGATTCATGTTTACATTTAGGTTGCAACAAGGTCACCAGCACGTCTGAAAAGTAATACAAACCGAACCATATTTACGGACACTAATAACCTCAGTTTAGACAGGTTAAAGCAGGGACGTAGCTGGAGGCTGGAAAGTGTTACGGTATTTACATTTACCAAGGACATTCACTTATGAATGAAAGTGAGGATCAAGTCTGGAAAAAAATTAATCGGATTTTAAGGAAGAGGTTAGCATCAGCAGCCTAAGCGTTTGTTGCATTGACGATTGGAAAAACAAGTTTAAATCAGAACATTGGTGTCACTTTTGCTAAATACCCAGCTAAAGTCATGGATAAGCTATAATCTACCTGTCTTGGGAATATTTCCGCGGGCTTGTGTTTTATCTCTAAAAATTGACACGGTGTTAGTCTTGAACTCTTACGCAAGGTTACCATGACCATCCAGAAACCGGAAACTTGAATTGGCAAAGGTTAAAGGTTAGTACAAGGATCAAAAGGACGTCCTCGGGGTGAACAGGCGTATTCGTATTTTGCAAGTGAACAAGACCATGTCTTTGGTTTACTAATTCTCAATCTGAAGAAACAACTTTGGGAACAGTACCAAAACACTCTCGGACAGAAAATGAGTAAACTAAAATATTGTCTTCTTCAGTTGCAAATGGAGCTCCGGGTAACGGGGTGATCTAAGGCATTCGCCTTCCTACATCACTGATATCGCACCGATGCTCACTTGAGTTCGAGTCTTGGTTCAGTCAGCGCGTGTGCATTTTTGAGAATGCATTTGTGTACGTGTTTTCATGCGTTCTTCCTCCAACAAATATACTGTCCCGCTATGTGTAGCCAATCATGTGCTGAAAAATGAAGTTTAACCCATAAAACCACAATCCACTTACACAAAGAGAGTGTATTTGAATAAATATGGCGAACTATTCTCAACCACTTTTGCTTTAGTGCATAAACCACGGCTAAATATGGACTATGATATTCCTGTTGAAACCTAGTTTAGATTTTGAATATGCAGTCACAAGAATAATTATTTCACTCGATCACAAACATGGTTGTCAAACGACTGACCAACGAAGTCCTGTTAAACGAGGTCTTGTTCAGAGCACTAACAAAACTTTTCTCGTCTTGTGGGCATAGGCTCCGTAATTGTACATGCATGTGGTGTCTCCAAGTAGAGCTTTCAACGTTTTACAAAAGTGTATGAACTATGCGTGGATAACGGAACATGCACTTCAATCTGCTGCAACTTTTTGTAGGATTTTGTTAACTTACTTAATACTTATGTTGCACGTGTTACTAGCTTATAAAATATGCTAAGAAACAATGAAATTGCTCCATAGGCATGTAATGTTGAAGTATTTGTCATATGCGCACGAGTTTTGTCGATGAGAAACAAGGGATGTTTGTTATTGTTTTTGTTGTTTTGTTTAAGGATCTCGAAACTTAGTTGTTGAGCAAAGCATAAAAAACTAAAGGTTTATATGATAGACCATGGGTTTTGAGTCATTTTTTTAAGGTCTGACAAACTCAACCTCACAAGCCAAATAATTTATTTAAAACGATCTGAATACAGGGTTAGTACTCTAACAAAGTTCTTTATTAGTAAACAGCAACCTAGTGAATGCCCTAAAAGTACTCCCCTCGCACCTCAACACACTACACACTTTCTCAGGCTGATTGTTCAGCATTAATTGCCACTTTGTTTTTCACTATGGATATATTCTTCATAACTGGCAAACTTCATATACAACCGCATGGCTCCTTTAAGATCGTCTACCTCAATGGAATTGGTCCAAAAATACGTTAGAGCTAAATCATGTCTGTATTGAGGATGTGGCAGAGTTTAGATGCTGCTCTCCTTCAGAAAGTCTGTCACCGTACTGTTGCCAGGACGGGGTTTTCGGCAGTAATCCACAACTTTCTGCAACACTTTGGAGTAATCCACATATCCAATGATTTTGGCAGACACAAATGTTTCTGGATAAACAAGCCTTTTGCATGGAACAATAAAGTGTTTAAAACTCTTTTGAAAATCCGACTACATCGTGCGACCTGAGATATCTACTGGTTTTCTCTGATCCAAACTTAATTGTTTCTCTTGAGTTGGGTTAAAAGAACTAAATCCATGTTTCATTACCTGTGACAATCTATTACTTGTCATCATTTTTATATCTGGAGGTAGCTTTTGGGGGATTTCATATCAAGTTTTTTTTGGATTAACACAATATGTTCGGAGCTTGCAATGATTTATCAATATATTTAAACAGCCTAGGAATGAATGCCAGTAACAATATAAACAAATGTATCAAGGATCTTCATCTTTTGCCTTTTTCACAGGAAGCACGTATCACTCATCAATCGAAAATAACCGTATTGTAATAAAATTAAGGAGATGCGGATTTAGTTTCAGCACTTAGTAGATTTGTGTCATTACTTGTTTGATTATTGGAATTCGGTGCACTGGGAAATATTCAATAGCACAAAATAATTAACTAGTTATTAGGAGCAAACGTCACGGAGAGAAAGTGTTAATGAATTTCCAAGATGCCATGGTAAATAAGTAGCGAATTCAGACCCAATCTGCATGACTGTCCCTGACGTGATGTAGTACTTTATAAAATCTAGTGGTGTACATTGGTGTTGTGACTGCAGCGGCATTATTTATGGTAGGAAACCGGTAAATTACACAATGGAATAAATGAGAGGGGACTCGGCAGATACCGTTTATGTCGCCATGGTGGCAAATGTGATGTAGTTTTACTGGCGTGATGTGCTTTGAAACCATAGATTCACTGGCCCAAGGTATCGTAGTTAAAATAGTCCCTTCTGTTAGGGACAGTTGTAGAGTTTCTACGGTGCGAACTACTGGCGGAACGGAAAGTTGATATAGAGAAACTATGCAGATGTGCAGTTGATGGTTATTTGACAATTTCTAAATAATGTGGTCTTGCATTGATTAGAGTAAAATTTATGTATATAATGGACACGTCGGACTTTCCAATTTACAACTGAAGTTGTATAGAAGTCTTTGGAAATTTGGGGTAAAACTTATGACTTCTAACAGGATTCGCGCCAGGGTTTTGACACCGCTCGGTCAAGCAAAAGACCCCTCTATTTGTAACAGTATTATGGATATGTGAAGATCTTTAAACAGAGAAAGCCAGGCTCATATTTTATATAATGCAGAATTATATACGTAAAAATTGTTTGCAACACCGGCCTTGATATCAATCTCAGAGTATCCAAAGAGTGCCTGGATTTTACAGCATTCGTTTGCACGGTAGCAAAATTGTTCTTCTTCTCCGATATATTCACGTCACTCTCATTTATGTATTACGTCACGCGTATATATCTACAGATATCCTCTGTGATACGCGAGCTTCGAATCTTTTTTTAAGAAAGTGTCTGTTTATCGATCGGCTTTCAATTCATTGGCAGTTTCAAAGAAACAAATAATTTATAATAAAATATTCGGAATCTTTCGTACACACCTCTTACTTTTCATGTATTGCGCAAGTACTTCACAGGATCATCGTAATTTAAATTTGTTAAGAGTCTAATTAATATATCCATTTGTCAATCTGCGTAATTCTAGACAATTAAATTTACATTTTACATAGACATATAAATTCTTCCAGACATCGTTTTTCCCATTCAAAAGGGTGTAAATTCTGATTTATGGCATGCATCCTGGTATGTATGTATGTATGTATGCATGTATATTTAATTTGTATTGTTAATTAGTTTTTTTATGTCCACTATCTGCTACGGATAATTGAATTTTGGACTTAAACTTGTACAAAATCAAGTTATTTTTCTACTTGACTAGAGTTATTGATTTTGGTTTTGTAAACAAAGAAGTGGAAATTCCCCATTAAAAGCCAGGTCTGCCTGCTGGGTTTTTTTTTCTTACTACATTATATATTATATTTTTATTAATAATCTCCTACTTATATATCAGATTTTATCTCATGAACATCCGTAACTATCCAGAGCAACAATTTTCATTAGGCTATGATAATAACTTTTTAAATGTTAAAGTTGTTCTAGGTCAGGTAGAGGAGGGGAAAAAAATCTTGTTTACGGGGAAAAATCTTTTTTCCTACAATAGCATCTGAAGAAGAAAAAAGTCTTATTGTTCACACACACACACACACACACACACACACACACACACACACAGAAGGGGAATCGTTATATCGGAAATAGTTTCATTCTATAAAATTAAATAAAATAGCTGAATGATTTAAATAGATGTTCATTGGAAATTCAAGAACATACATAAGAGCCATTTTATAATAATTTATTTAATGCATTGACACACTAACAGGAGAGATTCTTGTCTTGACAAGGTCTCTTTTAATTTACAGTCTGAGCGGCAGTTTGACGTCAGTGTGTCAACAATAATATATAAAAACAATGAGAATACTGGAACAGAAAATCCAATGACATGATGTCATTGTCCCGCAACAGGAAAGCTAAAGGTGGTGAAATTTTTATCATGCTTTTCCTTCTGACACATGTAGACTAAATTTTAAATATTTTTGACACGGTATAGTGCATATATTTCACAGTCGGATTTTGACGATTCCGGAAACGACTGACATTAGAAATGATTTGTGCTACATAAAGAAAATAAAAGCGATCGTGCTATAATAACTACACATATTAATAGAAGGAAAAACATATTATGATATATACTTATAATGTATTTTACAGTATTTATATAATGTATACTTTGAATCAAAGTTGAAAATTTGAACACCTAGAAAACAATGGAACCGTCAAGCATAATTACACTACATTTACATGATACTGGGTCAGTTTAATGTCTGCTTGTAGAAAATAAAAAAAAATCATAATAAAGAACCCATTAATGCTGATGTTAGTCTTCTTAAGTCTGGTAAAAGCTTTCTAATCACATTCAAAACGACGTGAACAGAGTTGATTTATGGGAGTCAAGTGCGCCCGTCAATTGCATATAACAGAAAGGACTAAAGAATTTTCATCGACTTAAATTTTATCTTGAAATTATTCTTGCCAACCTTCTTTTTGACTCTTTAACGATCCTTATTCTGACATGAATTCATCATCATCATCATTATCATCATCATTTTCATCATCATCATCGCTTCGCAAATATAATATGAATATATATATATATATATATATATATATATATATATATATATATATATATATATATATATATATATATATATATATATATATATATATTATGGTGAATAACTATCCTTTCAAGTGCACTTGATCCAGCAAGAGATCACGTTTGTCAGGGATTTATTAAGATAAATGCAATAGACTAACTACGAACAGTGCAAAACTAGCATCTAACTAATCTGATCGTTTTCGACTCTTAATGAGTCTTTTTCAGAGGCATATACAAAACATAGGCAATACAAATAAATAAAGCATGAAAACCGTTGTGTTATCAAAACTTTAAAAAACTATTACTTGCTGCGGATGCTGCAAGATATTTCTCCAGCAGCCAGCAAAGGTATTCTTCAGCGCCCGCAACAAGTCATAGTCATTAAAGGTTTGCAAACACAACGGTTTTCTGTTAAATTTGTTTGTCTTGTCTGTGTTTTGTGTTTGGCTTTGAAAAAGATTAATTAACAGTCCAAAGCCCTCATTCTAGTTAGATGCTAGTTCTGCACTGTTCGTTTTCAATTTATGTATGTATGTATGTATGTATGTATGTATGTATGTATGTATGTATGTATGTATGTATGTATGTATGTATGTATGTATGTATGTATGTATGTATGTATGTATGTATGTATGTATGTATGTATTTGTTTGTGTCCAAAAAGTTTGTATAATTTACAATATTAATTTATTTCCCTAAAATACGTAGTGAAAGAATATAAAATATCTTACGGTATGCTGAGAATTCATAAGATCCTAAACTTTCTGTCAAGTCCAATAGTTTCAAGTGATCGGAATACGTTTAAAATTTATTAAATGATAACTGTAATATACTTCTGTATCAACACTAGATAAGAATCACTATGCTTAAATCCAAATGTTTGTTCAATGAATCCAATAAAACTTAAAAGTCGAAAATGTCCTTGAATATTTTCACAGTGATTTCATACAGCTATTAATCCAGTCTTTTCATGTTTAACATTAAATAGGTTCGACAGTAAATATATTCAAATATCTTTGAATAAATGTTACAGCAATGTAATTCCAACGAATAATCATATTAAATACATCAAGCCTCTCAATACTCTTTCAGGACCATTAACAATAGTTAAGAAGTGAACAGGAGACATATAAATTAATTATTTAATATTTCGAAATATTTCTTTCCAGTAAGTAACAGCTGTTCTGGTTCTATCCAGTCAGAAAATAGGTAAGAGTGACCTTTTCAGGATTACCAATATCCTTATTTGATCACATGTTTACTTACTGTTAAGTACGACTTGACTTTGATACTTATATGTGAAACATTTTACTATGCATTATATATGACTCTAGTAAAATTAGCAATAAAATATATCATTAACTAAATGACAATAAAAATGTGCGTGGGTGTGTGTAATTTGGATTTGTAACGTAGCTTTTACAATATTTCAGTCATATCGCTACGATGTCTTCAGTGTAACAATTTATAATGATGTCTAGCACTCGAGAATCTTGCATCAGACATATAGCATGATGTTCCACCCAGTCACATTATCCAGACACCAGGACAACCATTCCTAACACTAACCTCTTAATGCCAAGCGCCTAGCGAGATAGCTGTTAGTAAATTAAAAATGTCTTTGGTATGACTCTGCTGGGTTTCAAACGCTCGATCTTCCGTATCCGCGGCGAGGTTCTAACCACTAGGCCACTGGATCGGACAAGTGATGCTAAGAAAATCATTATTACGAAAATAATATACATAATGTAGACATACACTATCGAAACTGCAAACGAGTACAATAATTATCTCATAACCGTTCTAAATAGGACCCTAAAAGCATCTAAATGATTGTAGCTATTAAACAGTATTTACACCGCAACATCAATAAGAATTTGGTTCGCTTAAGACTGTGATGGTTGCGACTGAGAGGTATTGCAGATGTGCCTCTGATGTATGTATGTATGTATGTATGTATGTATGTATGTATGTATGTATGTATGTATGTATGTATGTATGTATGTATGTATGTATGTATGTATGTATGTATGTATGTATGTACCTAAATGCCTACCTATGTATTTATCTATAAGAGCCCCTTAAGTTCGTGTGGTCTAAGACGCTCGTCGTTACACATGAGTGCCCTCTTTGCAGTAGCTTCCCGAGGTTCATTGTTTCTTCCCTGTGTTTTCCCGGGTTCTTCCTCAAGCGAGCATACTTGAGTGTGATATACATAGCCTATCAAGTGTTGAAAAAATGCGTTACACCCGTAAACAAATCTATTTATCTATCACAAAACCTTACATGCATCCATGCTCTCTCTCTCTCTCTCTCTCTCTCTCTCTCTCTCTCTCTCTCTCTCTCTCTCTCTCTCTCTCTCTCTCTCTCTCTCTCTTCTATTTACCGCTCCAGTGACCCAAGTGACTATAGCTTGGCCTAATTGGTTGTAGCGTAGACTCCGATGCGAGATCGCGGGTTGGGAACCAGGGCCCGAGTCAAACCCAAGACTTTTTAACAATGGTACGAACAGGTGCCTCGCTAGGCTCCCAGCGTTAAGAGGTTATTGTTAGGACTGGTTGGCCTAGCATCGGGATAATTCTCTTTATATTAGTATAACTGTGTTGCCTTCATTTATCTGAATTATTACAATGATCTTTATATAGGTTTAACGAATCGTTTGGATTTGTCGTCTTATTTTTATTTCATGCATTACTTTAGTTGATACGAGTTACAAGAATCCGTGCAAATTCACCGACCTTGCTTACATAATGTCACGTATGATAAAGACTCGAGTGCGTGTTGACTTAAATTAACGCCGTTAAAACACAAAGTGAGATTTTATTTATGCTAAAGACTTGAATGTATATTTGATAGAATTAACGTGGTTAAGCCATGTGATGAATTTCATTCATTCATTTGTGTTATTGAGGCATGAACAGAACTGTTACGTCTTGGGTGATGATAATATGACTGTGATATCTGTTTGAATTCCGATAGAACGATATCTGACGTTACAAGATGGAAGTAATGATCTATGCACAGTATCATATCTGACATAAGATTTAAGTTGTTAGGTTGCTTCTTAGTTTCTTTTGCAAGGTGAAAGAGCTCTACGGGAATTATGCACGTACCTACCTATCAGAGCATCTACGTATCGCGACCTTACATATCCACCCTCCCACAAACGTGCGAGGACCAGAAGCGGCGAGACAATAGAGTTTGGAGAAAGGAAAAGTGAAAAGGACCAAGAAGAACAGTCACAAGGAAGTTGGAATGAACCGGAAATAATCAGGTCATGAAGTTATAGCAGACAATTACTTCGATTGTGCACTCGATTCTAGGATGAACTAATTCTATTATTTAAAACAGATTAGCTATTTATATAAAAATATTTGTGTTTGAAATTCGGTGAATGATTTATTTAAACAAGTGTATCTTCCTAATGTAATGCATTATCACAGTCGTTTATAAAACTGATTAAATTGTTGTTTTTTTCATGTATGGGTGCTCATTTCATTTTGCTTTATATATCTGCTCAGATCTCTATCTATTCCACCTAAAATGTACACATTTTATATTGATATTTACTCGATCCGGGCAATAACACCCCAGGCGTTGTCCCTCTAGTTAACGATAACCAAACTTCTACTTCTATAACCCACCACAACGAAAGTGGGTGTTAGGTGACTAAGTGTTATATCAGGTCATCTTAGCCTTATGCGGGGTTGCTAAGCCATGATGTTATATCAATTTAGCGTAACGTATCGTCATAACTGGAAATATAATTGCTGGTTTGGAATAACCGAATGAGCTATGACGCTGCAACGAAGAAGCGCGTGGACTACGATAAGAAATTCGTCAATAACAACAAGTGATAGACTAACCATATTATGGTTTGAGTACGAGTGAAGTGGTCATTGAGTCACCAGATATAAGAACACATCTACGAAACTGCAATTGATATTTTAGAGATTTTTATTTTTCCGTCGCCAGTCAATACCACGATGTTTCGTTGGTTGCACCTAAAACTAGCAGGATAACATCGGCTCATATAATATTGCTCGTATTTAACCGCCCTTGCCGATCCTGGAAAACAACAACTTCATCCTTATCAACTCCGGTGAAAGGAATAAGACAAGCAAATTCATCTCGAGTCATACACGCAGCAAAACAACTTCACATAGGCACTTGGGTATATCAGATTTTCTGTAAATATCTACCATTATAAATCATTAACATGTTTAAAACGACCACTTTTGTATTCCTGCACGACATTATGCAACGGTGATGATGACATTGACAAGGTGTTAAGTATGACAAGTACATTTTAATCGAATATTGGTGAATTTATTGTTGAATGTGTTAGTAATGTTGACTGCCAGATTGGTATGTAATAGTTGTTAAGCCACAATATCTTAAAACTTTTCTCGGCGGTGCCAATCCATTCGAACCAAAACCAACAACTCCAACGTGGATCAACCGCGTATGTAAGCCAAAGAGTACCAGGACGGGAACTTCCATTGAGATAAATTATACCGGTTTTAACACTATCTGGTGTTATCGGTAACTTTTCACGCATCAAAACACCTCTGAAGTTTTATATGTTTAATCGTCTAGCAGAATCAAATAAATAAAAAATGGACATCATCATTTTTAGCGAACCCTTCCCACGGCAGTCTCAGACAGTGACCATACCGAATTCTTGGTAATCTTATGCCGAGTCCCTTTTTGAGGTGTTTGTGCCGTGTCCTGTAGCTTTTTTCAGTGTCATAACGGCAACTGTTCCAACGGCACCAAGTGCAGCTGTTTTTGCAAGAGCTGATAAATTAACTCTGATAATTCCGCTAAAAAATGGAAATATATTTAACGGGGATTCTTTTGGCCGCTGATCACATTCGCAGAAATATCAAGTATCAGGCCAGTTTTTGATTTCTTGGTGTTATTGTAATGTTTGAGTTGACTTATTTGGACCCTGCAATGCCGCTGATTTCAGAGTTATTTTTGCCCAATAATTATTCTTCGATGTAAATTAAAGCTTTTGAATCTGACCGGGTGTCAGAGTAACATTGGTGTGATGATATGATATTTTAATCTCATGAATGATTTAATTACATATTTAGTCCACCAACATATTCAAGCAATATTTTTATTTTACAATATAACAGCGATTTCTCAGTAATCAGCAACGCCAGCCGGTAGAGCACTTACTCGAGCTTGAAAATGTTTGTCAACGACAGATTATCTCAACAAATCTAGGTGTTCCAGCGCAAATAAGTAGATCGGATACAGCGTTTAGAAAACTCGCTGAGATATCAGCAAACTAGTTCTGAGTGTGCCCCATAAATGTCAAGAAACAATGATACGCACGTGCAACATGTTTATTTTGAAATTTCAGCAGCACTTTCTTCAGATGGTTCTTGATGTCCGTTCATTCTCTGAAAAACTTCACTAACCCTAAGTTTGTCAAATACCATATGATTTCGTTCTTGAGAATTTTGTCGTCTGACATCCTGAAAAGCTACAAATACATGTTGAGGTACTGAAACTCCCTGCTATGATGCGAACTGCCATGCAGATGTACCAAAAATTGTGATTGTAATCAAGTTTGTGGTCAATGCCAGCCATAACAGCGTTGATTTACCACCGCTGTCAATGAAAGAGAGCAGCGTTGTTCTTCAACGAGTGATGGTGTCATTGTTGGCATACAGAACGATAAGTTTGTCAGCTAAACATTTCCAAGAAGCGCCGCACTTTCAGCTGGATCACCTCCTCCAGCGTGCAAGATAGCATCGTCGTCAGTGGCCTTCAGCACAAGTATAACTGTGTATTTGGCCCGAAAATAACTTTACTAACATTTCTGCAGAAACCAAAGATATGTGACAGCGGTATTGTACAGCTAAATCTTCCTTGAGCATCAATTTGATTTTTACGTGCTTCGAATCCCAGAATAAAATACGCATTTACAGAATGTAAAATTTCGACATCGGCTTCGACAGCCGCAGCAGCAACTTTGTTGGGGCGCTGAGAAGTATAATGTCGGCCATCAGCGCAATCAACAGCATCTTTTCCTTTTGCAAACATCATCGACAGACCATGGGACCGTGAATAATCATCGGAATATCTTTCGAGACCTAATATCTTCGTGGCAACATCGACGTTATAGTTACACCCTTCGATTTCGCGATTTCTCTATTTTAACGTATCGTGCACTGATGAATAATGCCACAATTCCGTTATTAACAAATCCACCTTGTTTACCACAATATGGATTACAATCGATTTTTGCAAGTCTACCCTGAATTTCAATGAATGCCTTGGCGGGCAGGAAATACATTACTATATCTTGAACATGTAGTTCGATTCGTCCACGTTGGTTTGGTTCTCGTGCTTCATGAGAATGATATTGATAATCGCTCACAGACTCATCCTTGAGTATTGGTGCGTTCATATCAAATACTGGATCAAATACACGTTTGAACATTTTATTATAATTCCTTGTTGTCTAAATCAGTATCACCAACAGCGACGGGCCACACCACTACCCGCTATTAGGTTTGCGGTTATGTTTATTTTCTATCTCACCTGCGGCCAGTTTTGTCAGTGATGGCCCAACAGCTAATTCTTTCAAAGGCTCATTTACAGCTTGATTTATTTTTTTGCTGACACTTGCTGGCATAACTTCTGTGTTGGGTAGTTTTACTTGAATGCTTACTTCTGTGCTTGTCAGTTTAGCTGGAAAGCTTTGCTCTAGAATAATTCACAATATCTAATATGGTTTTCGTAGTACTATTCGTGCGACCCTGTCATTGACCGCAAATGCATTACCAGCAAGATTACCAACAGTGCCAATAGACTTGTCAGGAACAGCCTCGATGTCTTTCATGCCTAATTGCTTTGCAATCGGAATAGCTTTGGGGCTATCCTTCTGAATAAACCTTGAACAATAATGCCGAGTCCATCTCCGTAGATCATTTTATAAGCCGGTAATCGTGAAAATTTATCACCCTAAAGCATTCCGGTCTACGTTGGGTATTGTGTATAGTCATGTTATTTTGTTATCGCAGATCTAATTGATCACTCAATGTAGTAATCGTCAGTAATTTCATCGACCAGCGCCCGATACACGTAACTGTCCATGACGCCACCGGTAAATACAAGCTGACAAATAGTAGCTGCTTCATTGATAATTTCGTGAGAACTGTTGCGGCTCGGATTCAGAATTTCTAGTCTATCAACGTTGGCGAGGATGGTATTGGGACAAAGTGTATCCAGAATCACCGACGATTTAGCGACCTTGTCACCTTGTTTCCTACGACTTCTATTGCGACTGGCAAGACCGCTTCCAGGCGCTCCTTCAGGTGTTCATAATATAGATCTGGTTCAGGAAAGCGCCGCTCGCATACTCCTGATGCAGCTTTTCTCTTTTCTTTGTTCTTTAAGGCCCGGTTTTTATTCTTTCTTCTTCTACTTGTTTCAAATCGACGTATCCATCCTTTTCGCTGTTTCCCTTCTCAATTTTTCTCTTGAGAAATAATTATTTACTTACTCAAAATCAAAGTCTCTGTAGCCAGTTTTGACTTTCTGACTATTAGAATATACACGATATATATATATATATATATATATATATATATATATATATATATATATATATATATATATATATATATATATATATATATATAATCCAATTAGCAGCTTTTAAAGTGTAAATATATTCAGGTTTTACGTATCGTTCTCTACAGCCAAATCCAAATGCAGAAATATCAAATACTTTGTCTGGATCCCTGATAGCTCCAATACCTCCATCAGTAAATTTATCTATTATATTGGCTTTAGATTTTTTTGTGGTTGAACGACGGGTGGTGGCTGAACTGTCAATGGACGTGGCTAAACTGGTGGTGGAGGTGGTTGAAGAAGGTCGGCAATATCAGAAGTAATGTCTCAAGAGTTTTTGTGTTCTCTCAGCCGCTGTAAACATTTTTGGGTTGGTTCAACTATTGGTTTAATAAATGCTCTGTACCCTTTTCAATTTCCGCATAAGCTTCCTGGAGTTGTTGTAACTGTTGTAGAAAATTACAGACTGCAAGATAATAGCATCCAGTCATTGTAGTACTAATGTAACTGTGTGAGTTTCCATGGTAAGCGCAGATTCATTCATTCATTCATTCATAATAATAATAATAATAATAATAATAATAATAATAATAATAATAATAATAATAATAATAATAATAATAATAATAATAATAATAATAATAAATAATTAATAATAATACATTAACGACTTAATTACAGCTCATTAAATAAGCAGATATACAAGGTTTTACTGTTTTAACGTAACCTAATGATATTTTTTCAGCAACAGCAAATTTCTTGATCTTGGTTATACTCACAGTTTAGACATTGTCGCAGTCGCGTCACTGCACTATTTATAACTTTCTGGGATTCCCAATTGAGGTCAATACGATAATTTGCTGAAATTTACAGGTAAAATTCATTATTGTACCCTGTGGAGACCCATTCTTCCTCAGGCTTTTTAGCAACACATGGTCTATTATGTTGACAGCAGCTCTACTTTGCTTGATTAACTCTACTTGTGGATTACAAATGAAGTACATACATACAAATATATATATATATATATATATATATATATATATATATATATATATATATATATATATATATATATATATATATATATATATATATATATATATATATATATAATTCATTTTGTAAATAACGTTGTTTATACTGATATATTCTCGGTGAAAACCACCCACAATTTGTTTCGAAAATGTTTTCGATTATTGCTTGACTAACTCTACATGTGGATTGTCATTGCATTGATTTATGACTGTCCGTTATCAATGTTCATGTACAGATTTCTCCCCTCTCGACAATGTACTTAATATGAATTTAATTATATTATTTTTTTGTAAATAACAACATTTATTTATTTTATTTCAATTGAATATTCTGCAGCACGGTATAATAAATTATCTTAAACGCTTTTGATTTATCATCAACAGCAGGTATTTATATTAGGTTTTATCAGATATCTACAGAATCTGCGGTGGTATAATGGCAGTGACATCGGATTTCCAAACCATTGCTGGCATATCTCATTGGTTTTAGACCTGGAATCAGCACATTGCTAACGGGTTTAAAACTGACGTTATTAGGATAGGGGTCTCAGGCAAAGCGTTGGAAAGTCAACCCGAAAACTTACTGATAGCTGATAATTTGTGCATACCCAACACCAGTCGGATCTGGTGGTGGCACGGTTTTGCAGCACCTATGGTTCGCCCAGGAGTGGGTATGAAAACAATTGTCAAATATCAGTGTATATCCTGTTGACCATAGAAACATAACCTGCGCGAAATTTAAAGACAACCTTCTGAATTTATATTATTTCGTTTTGTATCTAGGAATTTACCGGGAGGCATTCCATGTGACCATAAAGAACAACACCTTTTCCCCACCCCTGGCAAAAGTAGACTGTAGATGTAAAGATCCCCAAAATAGCCAAATATAAATATTGCCAGAAATACATGAACGATACAGCTAGAAAAATATGAAAGATATAGCCAGAAATGCATATGGAAAATACAAAAGCAAGTTTAGACCTCATTGAATAGTTCCCCATGAAGAGACTCCATAAATGAATATAAACTGGCACAAACAAATATAACTGGCAATGAACTTGCAACTAAACTGGCACAAACAAAAATCTGAGCCTCTAGAGTCTATTTTTACATTTTTGCTGTTTCAAATAATAAATAACTATATACAATGATTATTTACTAAAACACATCCTTTGCTATAATGTTATCTCTTGCTATGTTGTTCATATTAAATAAAATATTCACATTGTATAGCATACAAAAAATACAATGTGTCACATATAGTTTATGTTACTGTTCGTTGATCATTCCAACAGTTCCATTTATTTTATTTTGTTCGCGTCATTTTGTCACCCAAGTTTGGTTTACCCATGACAGTTGACCCCCTGCAGCTTAGGTATGATTAGTTGTTAATTTTCAGTAACAAAAATATTTACATTGCATAGCACATAAAATACATCACGATGTGTCACGTACAGTTTATGTTACCATGCGTTTGGTCATTCCGATGATTGCATTTATTTTAATCAGCAGGTTAAAAGATGTTTACACTTATTATAATTATTATGCGTGTTATGAAATTCATATGGACTAATTAGATTTATTTAAACTGATTAAAATCAACATTTCCTATAGTTACATAAATAATTCCTGTAGTAATGTAATTTTACTGGAATGAATGTTTTTTATACAGTTGTTATAGGGCATATCATTGGATAGCATTTTCTGGAGAAACATTAACACAACCCTACGACATTATTTTAAAAACTATCAGTGATGTTTTGTTTGTTTTTCAAAGCAAGATTGCACTGCTGAAAAAGATGAATCCCCCTAAAAATTTCACAACTTTGCTATGAATATTGCCTGCATAAACTCAAAATTAAATTAATGAACAAGAGTCATTTACTAACTGGACGGTCATTTACTAACTAAAACAAATTTGTGGACATATGACATAATTCCATAAGTCACTCTGCCACATGAACCCCTCACATCAGGATCAATACAGTCACCAAGTTGCCTGACTATACATACAGTGGTGTGTGAGAAACTGAGAATAATGCAAGAGACTTTTTTGACACTGAAGAGTGAACAAATATTTATCAGCATCCACCTTTGCCTGTGGCAAGGAATACCCCTCATAATGAAAACAGCTGTCATGGGATCGTACCTGCAAAGCTTTGGAGTTATATGTGCAAAAACAGAAACAAAATTGAGCTAAACTAAAAAACCTCTGATGCTTATACCATTAAAAGAAAAATCAACAAGCAGAATGCAATCCATACGTATCTGCTTATCTTTGAATGATTGAGAATACTTTAAGACAGTTTTTTTTATTAATCCATAAAAAGAATTTTGCAAAGGAATAATTATACAAATGAAAAAATGTTGTATCCTCTGGTAGCTTAATTGTCTGATAAGGACGAGGCAGTGTTAAACAATTTATGCATGTGTTTGCTGTTGGTAAAATGGTTTCAGATGATGTAAATCTGATGTTTGCAGGAATTTTAAATCCAAGAACTGACTCCTTATCAATGCCAGTGATGAATTGCAAAACACTCTCCAGGCACACTGCTTCTCTGAAGTCCACCTGTAATAATACAAATGCATGAATTGCAATTTATATAATTTTGTTTTACATTAATTATTTTGGAAAGGACTGATTGATTTTTTAATGGATTTGCTTTTAATTACTGCAATGATACAACTGTAAACCTTTTGTAATGTACCCTTTGAAAGATGTTAAAGAGGCTAATGACTAACTTGAGTCCTTCTGACAGGCACAATAATATGTCTTGTTTTTTTAGGCAAGCAAATATTCCAGAAGTTTACGATAGAAATCCTTTTATGAAATCATTAGGACCCCAAACGTTTTATCTTAACAGAATGGTGCAACTATCAATACTTATTATTTGAAAAATAGCACAAGCTCCAGAATGAAGTATGGACAATTTGGCTGAATTTTGTTATTGTTGGAGAAGTGGAAAAGTGTTGGCTGACTCACTTGCAACTTCTCTCAAGTATCTTAAAAAAGCTACATACAGTGTTCTCAAACTGATTATTATTTGTCCAATTTTCACTGAACTGAGGTTGAACCAATGAAGTCAGCTTTTTGTAAGTAAGAGGGATCAATGATGCATGAAACATATATAGGAACGATGGAAGCTGCCTATCAGCCTATATTAATAAAGAAAACTGGTGCATTATAATACATGTGCTGTGTCAGTAGCCTCGAATGTGCTAATATGACAATAGTCTTGATGTATCGCAAGGTTATAATCCAAACTTTCCTTGACTGAGTTTACAATAATCTCAAAATCAGTACAATTTTTGTAATTCTAGTTAATAAATTTGCCAAATACTCTCTGTTATAAACATAATACAACTAAGAGTTGATTCCACTTTGGATATTAAGTTAGGATTAAATAATTCTAATAAAATCAAACCTCAATATAAAATCTTAAGACAAAATCCGAGGATCAAGATGAAGGTTAAAAGTTCATTTCCAAAATCTTTTATAGATCCCAACAACTCTGTCATCTTAAAGGAAATTTCCATCAAACTGTAACAGAATTTGTTTCTAGGAAATTCTAAGGTCAGGATCAAGGCTGCATCTTGAACTCAAACCTAGTAAACATATTTACCCTTCATGACATTAAATATGTAGGCCCAACTCCTATCCTTAATTAGGTCAATCACATAATACAAATTATATATATATATATATATATATATATATATATATATATATATATATATATATATATATATATATATATATATATATATATATATGATAATATACAACCAAAACCAAATTAAATGACTTTTTGTCTCCCATTTACTATAGTTAGCTCACAAGATTTCACAACAATGAAAGATACGACCTTTAATATGGAGCTGTAAAGTCACTGACAGGTACGTCAGTTAACCGTGTTTCATTCCCTTCTCCCAAACTAATAGAAAAGTGCAGTAAAGGGGACAAACACACCAGTGAAACTTTCACTGTGATATACGAGGTGTCATTAAATTGTGAAGCGTAATTGTACCATGATTCACTTCACTACCACTGAGAGCTTTTATGTTATAAACAGAAAGAAAATAAAGATTTAAATATTGATATGAGGTCTTGACCTAGAACATAAGGTCCTAAAATGAAATGAGCCTATCTATTCACTTTCTATTCCTTTATCAATCAATCACTGAACAATTAACTCATAATCAAACCAAATGGTTATATGGACTTCCCCATCTATCCATTGCCCTTAATCAGACAATAATAACGAGATTCATATAAAGATACCAAGAAATATAGGTACACAGAAGATATATAATGCTACATTCCAAAGATTCACTTCACAAAACCTTTACTTTAAAAAAATACACAGAATGCACTACAATGGTTTTCTTTTAAGTTTACCAACTTCATATGTTGTACCTTTCGCATTTTAGAAAGTGTTACAAATAATAAATCTGAATCAAATTAAAGAGTATAAAATAGCAGCAGGCAGGGTGAACCCTGCAATTTTTTTTCTCTCGAATAATGAAAAATAAAGGTTCCTACAGAGGCTGAAAAAAGGTCAATAACACTAAACCAAAGTCTCTAACTAATTATATTTCCATACGGTTACTTCAGCTCATTTTTGTTATACTATTGTTGAAGTTATTTTGTCCTGACTTTGTAAGACGATTTTGTTTACTCGTAAAGCGACTCAATTGTTGTCCTTCCACCCTGCCTGACGGTCAATGGGAGCTAACTAAAGATTTTATCTAGATCTAGGAACGTATGTATAAATTAATATAGAGTTTCGTTTCTTAAGTCAATAATATTTCCATCCTGATTTGTAAGTTTGAAATTTTTTCTCGACAATAATGGATTATGTACACGCAGGTACTTAATTTATTGGCTCAGATACAATAAGCCACCTTGGGGGTGTTTGAATACTGGACGAATTTAATATATAACCCTGCTGGGCCTAATTAGACTTTTAGAGAGGTCGCCTTGGTAGCTACTGTCAATTATATCGCATATTAAATTCAGTGCGATGGTGGATGTTATATTAACAATATTAGGCGAGATGTGACGACATGTTCCATATGGGTCATTATTATATTTGAGAACTGCTTGGGGTGGAGTTAATTTTTTCTATGAGTTACATATTCTTTTAAAGTGTTCTTCAATAATATCACTAACTGATTTTTTTTAATTTCTCGGATTCGAATCCCGGAAATATAAATGTTGATAATTGTTGTTCTGTAGTTCCATAATATTTCAGAAATACTGTCTTAAATAATCGCTTATTATTTATATGTTGAATTGGGTCATCTTCATTAACTATATAATAACTAAAAAATTTTATCTACTGGTACATTTATTATTTTTTTTCTCTGTCAACAATAGCCTTATTTACATATTCTAAGTGTGCTGCAACTTGATTTAGATGTTGTATTGTTTTAATTATCTGATTTTTTAAATCGTCGTTATAAATAGTATTGATGCTAGAAAGTATTTTTTTAAGATCATTTAACACGCGTTCATGTTCAGATTTAATTGGTCTTGAAAATGAGTTAATTTGCTCGACATCAATTTTTAATTTTTTTACTGAATCCTTCTTACCCATAAAATGACTCGTATAAGCTCTGGGTATCGTAGCGCTCTCCATAAATGAATTTTTTTCTCTATATTCTTGAAGTCGTATAAATTTCTTAACATCTATGATAAAGTCGGATCGCTGTTGTTCCTGTGGAACCTGATAAACCGGTGCAACTTCAGGCCATCATAATACTGATCTAATCGAACTTTGATAAATAACTACAGCATAGTCATGAGAATATATTTATATCACCGACGATAATGTTGGTTCATAAACAGTAATTGCTATCTTTGATTCTTTTCCGGTTAAAGACTTAATTCTGCGCTAAAATTCTTCATTAATTTGCTCTATCTGATAACTGCCAGTTGGAATACTAACTACTTGCCAATCTGGAGTTCCATCAGATTTATTTTTATTTGCGAATACTAATGAATTATTTGGTTGTTGTCCACCATATGGCTTTGATCTAATATTAGGCCAGCTATAATAAACTCGTAACTTAGCTAATGCTATCTCTTCTTACTGGAATTGCAGTTGGAAAGTTAACGCTAAATTCAGGATTGGTTGAACTTATCGACATCATGGTAGTTTTTGAAGGAGTTGTGTTAGTGACGATCTGCTGTAACAACTCTCTCGACTCAACATCCAAACGATGTTCAGGCGCTGACATTGTTATTATTATTGTTTAATTCTCCATTTATGGTATTCTGGTTATTGTCACCAGAATCGTTAGTGATTATGAATGCTTCATCGTAGGTTTTAATTATCATTGTAAACTCCTCATCAGATATTTTACCATCACTGAAATGCGTGGAAATATATCCAGATAGTTTAGAGTAGGTTGTTGTTGCAGTGTGTAATTTTGTCATATACTCACGCATTTTAACATTCGCACATGTAGTTATCTTTTTGGCAATAATACTAAGAATGCCTGCTATAGTGTTTGAAGTTGAAGCAATAATTGTTATAATTGCTGGAGCTGTAATTGTTAATGTCGATAATATTAATCCGGATCCAGCAGCAATAGCAGAAACTGAGGACACAACTATATCAATGACAACCATACGTCTACGATATTTTATTTTACTTTTACTGTATAATGGTCGATGATATTGTTTAGTTTGGCCAGATTTTCACATGCGTGATTATATCTCTGACGTTGAACGTCGATAGATGACGTAGTTATTTTATCTATTATACTATGACGTTAAGTAATTAATTGAGCTACAAATCCCAAACACCACCAGTAAGCTTGAGGTAAATTTCTACTCGATGATTCCAGCGTAAACGTTCCTTCAGAATCCTTATCTAACAACACAGATACAGTTTTAGAAAAATCACCAGTTGATGGAAATTTAGTGGATATTCTAAAATCTGCAACGCTAAGTACGGACATCCTATATATATATATATATATATATATATATATATATATATATATATATATATATATATATATATATATATATATATGTCAGTGATCTCCGCGGTGTATTTGATTGTTTTATTTTCTGGTGTCCACTATCCAAACCCAGATGCAACTGTATACACAATATTTCCTATACGATTGTGAGGAATTTTAATCCAGTTTGCTTTTTGAATAATATCCGGAATTCCACCAATAATATCATTGAGTTTTGTGTTAATATCAGTAAGGTTTATATCACCATATGGTGGACTTTCAAAAAATTCGTTATTAATTATGTTTATGTTTCTGTGAAAACTCAAAAATATTTTCACGTGACTTGTAGATTCAGTTTCGATTTTGACTATTTCATTACTGATTGGAATCTGTTTATCATCGACGTATATTTTTGTAGCAGCATCAAAATCAGATTCTGGTGGTCTTAAATTACTAATACCATTATGGTTCATATTGAGAAATGCACGCATTATACCACCGTTGGCTAATACGTACTTAGATTCCTGATCGTCAACATATTTTGTTTCTTGTAGCATCACTATCAGTAGTTGGATATCCAAGATCTGTAATTTTATTTTTGTTCATAATAACGTCTCCACTAAATAGATCGCCAGTCGTCCTGACATAATCGTCAACTGACTTACCTGAATCTTGTATTTTACCCTGATCAGTAAAAGAAACGATATTATCAGCAACTGCAGTAGGAATTCTTATAATTACGTCTGGTTTCTGTATATTACTTGTATTTAATCGTCCTTGCTTATCCTGAAAAACAACCACTTCATTTTGATCCACACCTGCAATACTAGATAAATCATCAATCACATTTCTGAGTTGATCGAGGGTTACATATTTAGATAAATCACCTTGCTGCTGAGTTTTCCCACGAGCAGATCTTCCGTAAATATCTACCATTATATTTTTCTGAGGCCTTTTCCTTTTTTTATTCCACGTCCGGTTGCTTTCTTTAATGCCATTTCAGTGGCAGTTCCAACAGCACCTAACGCAGCTGCTTTCGCAACAGCTGGGGCTGCTGCGGTTATTAATGTTGGTATAGCTGCGAGAAGGGGTAATATACCACCCGTTTTAAAAGTATCTTTCATAGCGCCTGCAGAGAGACTAAGTTTGACGCCTTTATTTGATTTTTTGCTTCATTAATGTTTTTGAATTGAAGATCGGTCAACGATAATTTATTTGAACCGCTCATATGTTCCTTTTTCAATGCTATTTTTATTCCACTATTATTGTTTGATGCTGATTGCAGTCTTTTTATTTGACCAGGAATCAGGGTAATATTAACGTGATTATATGACATTTATATTACTCATGTATGATCTAATTACGTGTTACATATTTTCCACTGGAGCATCAGTGACTCTCATTCATCTACCAGCACCTTCAATGAGCCTTGATTTATCGCTAAGTATAACAGAAACTAATGGAGCTTGTGCTACTGGCAATGGTACACGAGCTCGAAAATGTATATCGACTACCGATTGTCTGGTCAAATCTAAATGTACGAGCGAAAAGCAATAAATTGAATACAAGGTTGTAAACTCTAACAGAGATATTTGTAATCCAGTATCAACATTTTGATCACGGCCAATAACGTCATAAGACGATGATATGCACTTGCTACATGATTTTGATCGAAATTCAGTCATATATCCTAGGATGGCTCTTGATGTCCAATTATCCTTAATGAAACCTCAGAAACACCAAGACTGTCAAATATCATGTGACTACGCGCTTAGTCATTTACTCGTGCAGCATCTTGCAATGCAATAAATATATGTCTGGGTGCAGAAACCCTCTGCTGAGAGGCTATCTGCCATGTAAATAAACCGCTAATATTACTCAGAATAGCATCTGTGGTCATTGTCAGCCATGATAGCATTGATTTACCCCCTTGACCCATGAAAGATAGTAATCGTTGCTCTTCAGATATTGAGGGAGCTAAAACTGATATCCACAGGGAAAGTTTTGTTAGTACTACTATACCAGAATCAAAACCAGGGAGTCGCCATATTGCATCATTGTCTGTAGCCTTTCGTACTAGTACAACTGTATGTCTGGCTCTGAAGATGACTTTTCTGACATTTCTACAGAATCCAAAGATATGTGATAGTGGAATTGCACATGAAAATACTCTTCTATTTCCTTTTAACATCGCTCGACGTGATCTAAATCCTAAGTTGAAATCTGGATCTACATCAATAATCATTCTCTCTACGTCTGCATCGACGTTTCTAGGAAAATTTCTTGGTCGTCTAATTTCATATTGTTGATACTCTGGAGAATTAAATGTATCCTTTACAAACATCATCGATGGACCAGCTGATCTTAAATAATCGTCACTATATCTTGCAAGACCAAGTATTGTTGTAGCAAAGTCAACATCTTTTTGAATTGATTCAATATATTTTCCGTCAATCATGTACGTAGCGCTATCAAACAACGCCATTATACCATTATTAAGAAAATCGACACTCACATTTTTTAGTGTCGTATTCAATGTTATCTGCTTTTAATATCTCACCTTCGACTTCAATAAATGCTTCTGAGGGTAGGAAATATCTACTTGTATCATGAACTTGAAGTTCAATCCTTCCACGCTGATTTGGAATTCGTGTGTCGTAAGAATAATACTGATAATCACGTATAGAATCATCTTTGAGGACTGGTGCGTCCCTGTCAAATGCAGGATCACTTATACGTTTGAACATATTTATTATAATTATTATCGTTTAAAACGAAGACCGCTTCCTGCTATGAGACTCGCGGTTATATTTTTCTCTTATTCTAATAGAGGTATATCAGCCAACTCTGCTAGTTTTTGATTAGCGACTGGATTTATTTTTAAACTAATATTTGCAGGCATTAATTCAGTGCTAGGCAAATTTATCGGCTGATGTCGGACCGCTTGAGGTCTACGTATTAATTGTGCTAGTCTATCTTTGATGGCCGAGAATGCTTTACTAGCAACATTACCAACAGCACCTACACCTTTTTCACGAATTACATCAATAGCTTTCATTCCTAGCTGCTTCGCAATTGGTATTGCTTTTGGGACTATTTTTCTAAATAGACCCTGTATAATGTCACCTAACCCATCTCCGTAGGTTGTCCTGTAAATCGGTATTCGAGAGTTAATTGCCCTGACCATGATAGGTCCACGCTGAATACTACTATGTACTATCATTTTATTTTATAGTCAATATATTTAATTATATACTTAGTTCAGTGACTTAGTCGCTATAATTATCATCATTAATGAGAGACTGGTAGACATTATTATCCATTATACCGCCTGTTAATAATCTTTTCCAAATATCTGCTGCTTCATTAATGATTTCTGGGGAACTATTACCAGCTCGTTTTCCTCCAATCAGAATTTCTAGTTGTTCAACATCAGCAAGGACGTTGTTAGGACACTGAGTAATAAGACCACTTTCCTTTGTGGAAAGGCCACTACCAGTTGCACTGGGAGCGTCGTGAAATTCTTCTTCATCTTCACTTTTTACTTGTGTTCCTTTTGTATATTTTTGTTCTGGTTTTGCTGCTTCTTTTTGTTGTTTTGGCAATGGCTGTATACGCGAAATATATTTATCTATTTCATTAATATACTCAATATATCTTGGATCGTTGTTTCTAGCTCTATCAACTCCATAACTAATACGAAGTATCCATTTATGTCAATTATCTCGACTTATAAGATCATTAGCATGTTCAGGTTTTAAATATTGTCCTCGAATATCATACATTTTTACAGCACTCACGGCTAATTGTTTTACATTTTTAGCTGCAATGATGTCATTAATGACAATATCGATGAATTTGTAAGATATATTAACCCTACCTCGCGCTTTTTCTGGTATTTCTTCTTTGTCTGCATCTTCAGGTGTTTCCGGGACTGGCATTACAGCAGCTATTTCGGCAGGAAGTTCTGTAAGATTTTTTTTTCTTTAGTTCTTTCAGCTATTTTATCTAATGCAGGTTGAATACCTTTAGTGGTATTAGTGATAGGATTAAATAATTGTCTAGTACCTTCATCAAACTCAACTTGAGTTTCCTGTCTCTGCTGTAATTGTTGTTTAACTAAATCACGAACGGGTAAATATTTTTAACTGCGTCTAATCGCTCACGTGCTAATTTTGCTGAATGAGGCTCTTCAATATTCATTATTTATAGTCTTTGTAGCAGATATTTAATTAAAATACTAGTAAACAAGGCGCGATAACTACTGCTCTGAATCTACGTTGAGCATTAGATACTTATTTCCCTTTGTTTATAAGGATAATATATTTTCGATGCTTGAATATGGACAAAATACATCGTTTTTCAGACACTTATTACCTAATTATCTGTTATTTACAAACAATTAGGTGTTAGTAAACAACAAAAGTGAAATACGGAGAGGTACTAATACATATATTTGTCTCTATAACCTAAAATTCCAGTAAGTTAAGCCTTACTGACTTTTACACGTTATTTAGGTCAAAAGTTTTTTATATCTTTGTAAACATCCTCTAACGGACGACAACTCTAATGCAGAAAGTACTCAATGTGATATATGCATAATATTTTTTGTATTATGTTTGAGAATTAAATCAAATTCATGATACGATTCTATAATAATTATGCTCGTACATAACTTCTCTGTATATTAACACATTTTACTATTGAAACTGGCTGGATAAAGGGGGATAGTGTCTGCATTTGGCTACTTTGTTATGTTTAAGTTATGTATATATTAACTATTTGAACAGAACTACTTAAGATAAGACCATAGTGTAGTGGATTAATCGTGTGGCTGTGGTACTTAAGTGACACTGCGTAAGTTCAAGTCTCAGTGACTGCCCAGGATGCCGGTGATTTGGCGATATAATGTCAATTTTTGTTTTTCAATGGGAACGAAGTCCATATAGAATTAATACACTCACCCGCCACATATACAAAGTGGAGTGGTACATTTTTGTATCACTCACAGGGTTTATGCTAGGGGGTGAGTGTATTTAAATCTGCTGGATGTAGGTATTCCCCGTTAGGATAAGATCAAAACGCATGTACATCTGTATATATTTATGTTCATACAATCGTTATGATATTCATATATATATATATATATATATATATATATATATATATATATATATATATATATATATATATATATATATATATATAAATATATATATATATATATCTTCATGCTCACACAATCGTTATATGTAACATCTGATCCTAAAAAGATAATATTGAACATCATAAAGCATTACCTGTGGTTTCTGCCGTCCATAAAAATCAAAATCATATTCATTTATATATATATATATATATATATATATATATATATATATATATATATATATATATATATATATAATCATAGGCATCTGTATATAATCATAAGCATCTGTATATAGTCATAAGCATCGGCATATAATCATAAGCATCTGTATATAATCATAAGCATCTGCATGTAATCAGAAGCATCTGTATATAGTTATAAGCATCTGTATATAGTCATAAGCATCTGTATATAATCATAAGCATCTGCATGTAATCAGAAGCATCTGTATAGACTCATAAGCATCTGTATATTGTCATAAGCATCTGTATATAATCATAAGCATCTGTATATAGTCGTAAGCATCTGTATATAATCATAAGCATCTGTATATAGTCATAAGCATCTGTATATAATCATAAATCATCCTAAAAACTGTCCCCAATGACCTTCTGAGCCTACTAGAGTGTTGTTTGACAATCTAGGTGTTCAAATAGGGTCATGGGGACTACAATTTTAAAAGAATATTATTTTTTTATTATATATATATATATATATATATATATATATATATATATATATATATATATATATATATATATATATATATATATATATATATATATATAGTTGTTCTTATTGGCTGTAGCATCCACTCAGTTCCCATATATATATATATATATATATATATATATATATATATATATATATATATATATATATATATATATAATATTTATTATTACATATATTTAATTTGTATTGAGTGCTTGATCCTTGTCCATAATTTATTGAGGATATCGTTTTGGTTAGTACCTGCTTTTGGTCATATTTGTAAGTTATGACTAGGTTGTTTACTTTTATTAGAGTTATCGGTTAGTGTTTTAGAAACTTGCAAAGTTATGAAAGAAGCGAACTTATGACCAACATCCTGATCATTGTATTGTATCTTAGTTTTTTATAATTTTGAGAGAAAGAGAATTGTTCATTCTGGTCTTGTTACATTATACATGTGTAACTGACCAATCAGCACTCTCTGTGTATGAGTCATCGTTCCACTGGTACTATCTACAGGCAACTGCCTCTCTGATAGATAACTCTCGGTGTTAAGACTTACAGACCATGTATGCATCAGCCAGACCAGAAGTACATGCGACAATTCAAAGACAGGCCAAGAAAAAAGAACTACAGCCGAAGAAGAAATGGACCACGTCTTCCAGACGAAGCGTGAACGCGACCTGTGGACACTGCGGATACAAAACACATTCAAGCCAGGACAAGTGCCCTGCGAAAGGAAAGACTTGCAATAAGTGTCATAAAATCAATCACTTTGAGAAAGTCTGTAGATCAAAAAAGGTCAGTGTGATTAACAATGAATTTCAAAACCAGGATTTATTTATTGACAGTGTAAAAAAGGATATAGTTGCCAATGGACATGCGTATGCGGCGATAGAGGTAGGACCTAATTTATTTATTTTCTATTCATTTTAAATTGGATACTGGCTCCCAAGTTAACATCATACCCTCGCATATATTCCAAAAGCTAGCATAAAACATCCTCTTAAATCTACATTAAATACACTATCTGCATATGACGGCAAATTCTTGAACACAATGGGTACAGTCAATCTCACATGTAAACGCACTGAACATACACACGAACTCGAGTTCTACATTGTTAAAACGAGAGCACCACCTATACTTGGCTTACAGTCTTGTATGGAGTTAGGCTTAGTTAAATTTACATACTCTGTTCAGACACAGATGTCAGATTTACATTGTAACAAGAGTACACCCCTCACTAAGGCGGTTGTTCTCAAGGAATATGCCAAAGTATTCAACGGCATAGGTCTTTTCCCAGGGGAATGTAACATACACATCGACCCCAAAGCTATACCTGTAGTGCACCCTCCACGGCGAGTACCTGTTGCACTTCAAGACAGACTCAAAACTGAACTTGATCGCATGGAAAATGAAAATATCATTGCCCCAGTTACATCACCTACAGCATGGGTAAATTCTATGGTTGTCGTCGAAAAGCAATCGGGTAAACTAAGGGTATGTCTCGACCCACAAGACCTTAACAGGGCAATTTTGCGTCCCATTACCCTATGCGCACATTAGATGATATCCTACCCCAATTATCAGGTGCAAAATACTTCACCAAATTGGATGCACGGTCAGGATATTGGGCAATAAAACTGTCACGTGACTCTTCATACCTCACAACTTTCAACACCCCTTACGGCCGTTACCGTTTCTTGCGTCTCCCATTTGGTTTGAAATCATCTCAAGATGAATTCCAAAGGCAGATCGATGAGAGTTTTGAAGGTTTAAGTGGTATTGTTTCGATTTGTGACGATATACTAGTTTTTGGACGCACACGCGACGAACATGATAGAAACTTGAGAAATATTCTCAAACGTTCCCTCGAAAAAGGAATCCGGCTAAATGAGGAAAAACTAGAAGTGGGCGTCACAGACGTTCATTACTTCGGGCACATTCTGTCAGCAGAAGGTCTCAAACCCGACCCCGCCAAAGTAGCAGCAGTAAGAGAAATGGAACCCCCTCGTGACCACGCGGAGTTAGAAACCATTCTTGGCATGGTTAACTACTTGTCCAAATTTTCCCCAAAATTGGCAGAGGTCACAAGTCCACTAAGACAACTGTTAGAGAAAGACGTAGAGTTTTCATGGGACTCTCCTCAAATAGACGCATTTCAAAAGGTCAAAGACATAATTAATATAAGCCCTGGACCTGTTCTGTCCTATTTTGACCCTAAGAAACCACTGACTTTGCAAGTTGACGCATCAAAATATGGGCTGGGTGCCGCCCTAATGCAAGATGATAAGCCCGTGGCTTGTGCATCAAAATCCTTGACCACAACTGAGATTAATTACGCTCAGATAGAGAAAGATATGTTTGCTATACTGTTCGGACGCAAACGGTTTAATCAATATGTATACGCGAGAAAGGTACACGTTCAAACTGACCACCTTCCACTTGTCTCTATAATGAAAAAGCCCCTCTATGCAGCCCCACCGCGACTGCAACGCATGCTTTTGCAACTACAGCGTTATGACCTTGAGGTAAAACATTACCAAGGTAAGAACATACCCGTAGCAGATACACTCTCTCGTTAAGTTCTCATCGGATACATACCCTATCTTATCTGACGGTATAGATATGCAGGTGCATATGGCGTTATCAGCATTACCTGTTTCTGATCGTAAGAAGGAAGAAATTCAATCTCTCACTGAACAAGACCCCCAGATGGTCATACTGAAACAGGTCATAAGTGAAGGTTGGCCTGAAAAGAGGTCAAGCTGTCAATCAGAGATAATCGACTATTGGAATTATAGAGATACACTTTCAGTTGTAGATGGGTTAATCTTGAAAGGCAACAAAATAGTCTTACCACAAGCCCTCGGGCAGAAAATGCTAGAAACTGTACATTCAGGACATTTAGGTATTGAAAAGTGTCCGAAAAGAGCCAGAGATGTTTTATTTTGGCCAAGAATCTCAGCCGACATTTCCGATTTAGTGTCAAAATGCTCTATCTGCTTAGAGCGCAGAAGCTCTAACCAAAAGCAACCTCTCATTAATCATGACGTCCCTGAATACCCATGGCAAAAAAGTCGCCACAGACCTATTTACATGGGATAATAAAGAGTACATTGTTGTAGTGGATTATTTCAGTCGCTACTTCGAAGTTAAGGCACTCGTTAGTTCAAAAAGTTGCACTGTTATCAATCACATGAAAAGCATTTTCGCGCGCTTTGGAATACCGGAAGTGGTTGTCAGCGACAATCAAACATGCGAGTTCGCAAGCTTCGCGAAAGAATGGGACTTTCAACACGTGACATCGAATCCCACCTACCCTCAGTCAAACGGCCTAGCAGAGAAAACAGTTCAAACTGTATAGAGAATTCTCTCAAAAGCAAAAGCAAAAGCCGACGGCAGAGAACCACTTATAGGCATATTAGAGTACCGAGCCACTGCTCTTGATATCGGGTTCACACTAGCAGAATTGTTGATGGGTAGACAGCTTAGATCAATTCTCCCAACAACCCGCGAAAAATTAATTCCAAAAACACCTATCACCGCTGAGGTCAAAAAGAAAATTACACTTTGTAAGAGGAAAACTAAGAATTATTATGACAAAAACGCAAAACTACTAAAACCACTTAAGGAAGGGGAATCAGCCTGAGTTTAATTGAAAGGTCAAAAATGGGAACCTGCCATAGTAGTAAGAAAACACAGCGAAAGGTCAAATACAGTTCGCACCAAAGATGGTACCATTTATCGTCGCAATAGACGTTTACTCATGAAAACTAATGAAACACCACTACCGCCCTTCCCTCGGATTGAAAACACATCTTGTACAGTTGTATCACCACTCCCCGCAAATGCCAGTAAATCAATTTCAAAGTCGATTGAATCTAAATGTTTCAGCCAAAGTACGCCTGAGCCTGCAAGGTGGATGTTACACACGTTCTGGGAGGCTAGTGAAACCAAAGATAAGAGTGTCAGTATAATATCAGTTCCAAAAACCTGGACATATCCTGGATATGAAACAACTGTGAAATCCTGCACTCGCAGATAAGAGAGACTCAGCTAATAGAAAATTCATTAGCGTAGCACAGTGTATGTTTTTGCTGATAAACACTGACGGTGATTCAAAATAAGGACCATCAGTTTACATTAAATATCTATCAAACCATCAATGCGATTTCTTAAAAATGTATAATGCATTCTCAGTCTGTCTCAGACATGTGCACGTAGTTAATTGTAATCATTGATATCAAAGACGCGCTTAATTCTGATATGTTAATTATAATGGCTTATGATTCATTTAGTTTGTTAAAAGTTTTATTAAAACTTTTTCTTTGTAAGAAGAGAGATGTAACATTATACATGTGTAACTGACCAATCAGCACTCTCTGTGTATGAGTCATAGATCCACTGGTGCTATCTACAGGCAACTGCCTCTCTGATAACTCTCGGTGTTAAGACTTCACAGTAGTCACTTGTATATATTAAAGTTATTGATAGTTAGAACACGGCGTCTCATATTATGTTTTAACACAATAACACAACAGGTCTTAATATCAGCCTCTGGAATCATATTCAGTTGAGTTCAGATGTAGTTTGGGAAAAATCATTTCATTAAAAATAAATATTCATTAGAAGGATTATATGATACATTAAAACTATCAGTACTTCAGCCCAGCCAAGAGTACTGATACAGGACACACGGTACTAATTATATGTAAGAACTGCGTTCCAGTCTAGAAATGAGTTAAATAATAGAGTATATACGGGCTTGGTTGTCCATAATTGGATAATAATGAAAAGTAAACTTTTAGTAAAAATATCTTTTGAAAGCTTATCCTATGTATAATTTTAAAAATATAGACAAATTCTATTGATGCAATTTTAGTATATTTAAAGATTTGACTTAGGATTAGTCAATAATGAAAGGAGCACTTGATTCGCTTGGTGCAGAATCAATAACATGTGCCTCATGCACATGTAGGTCAAAAAAATGCCGCGGCTCATGTGGTGTTCTCCACACCGAAGCTTGCACCAAGAATAGTTGTGCATGAAGAAATATAGGCCTGATCATCAATACCCAGAAATTTTAAGTTATTGAATCTTAAATATGATGGTGCTTGCATATTTTATTGATTTAGTACCGTGACTCCTACATCCACATATTCAGTACTTTAATTCATTCGGAACGCTCTATACGTGTAACAGAACATTTTGATTATTTGGGTATTAAATTCACAACTCTGTGAGTTTTTTTTAAGTTTTAACTTTGTATATGAGAGAAATAAAATTATTGTTGATTATAATATTTTTTTTTGTTTTGCAGTCTATTGTTATTTAGTTTAGGAACATGGAACCGTAACAATATCTTACCACTCGAAGTAAATTAATACTTTACCCATAACTAAACTTCCACTGCTTACGCATTTCATCAGAATCATTTAAGTCAGCATTGTCGGAAATGCGTTTATTATATGCGAGTACTGGAACTTTTCCCGTATTTTAAACATAATTTACATACCTGTCTGTTTTATTCCATGAGACGCATTTTCATAATAAATTACGACATTTTCTAAAGCAAATTCTCAGTTTTTTAAACAGTGTAGTTACATTACTTTTCTGTCTGGAAGTTACGTGCCTAGCATGAAAGGCATCACATTATAAATCTACATGTAATAAGACGTTACACAGAAACTTTTCAAGCCACGGAACTGTAACAAATCGTAATTAAATCATATTGTGACTGATCCTGTGGCCTTAAGTGGTTGGAAAGTTCGCGTCATATGCGGAGGATCGAGGGTTCGAACCATGGTTGAGTCATGCCAAGATTTACAAAAATGGTACTAACAGCTGCCTCGCTAGGCACTCATCATTAAGAGGTTAGTGTTAGGAATGGTCGGCCTGGTGTCAGAATAATGTGACTGAGTTGGACATGATTCTACATGTATACGGCATATACATTGCTTGATTGATTGATTGATTGATTGATTGATTGATTGATATTTTACGGCGCATCAGCACTATGTGGCTATTTAGCGCCAAACATTATTTTATATCCTTCCTCATTCACAAATGGTAAAATAATTCCATCGACCAGCGATTGGAGACCAAAGAGTCAAAAAGTAAACCGATAAAAATGTGAACGATTGTAAATAATTAAAAGTTTCCCGATCAACGGGGTGTGCAAATGTATGATAACAAAAACGTATGATTGGCAAATAAATCTATCGACTGCATAAATATAACACAAAACTAAACAAGGTGATAAAACAAAAGCTATAACTTACTATAAATGTTTGCTTCCTTAAGGAAGTCTATAATGTTGGTAATGTTAACTGTATCAAAGAGTTCCCTCATGTCTTGCACAACGTAGTAATGATTACGCGTAGGTTCAAGATCGAAGCATTCCAGCATAAAGTGCTTAACGGTGAATGGTTCATTACAAGCTATGCACTCTGGTGGGTCTTCTCCTTTTAATATGTAGGAGTGTGTTAAATAAGTATGACCGAGTCGAATTCTTGCAATGACTACCTCCTCTCTACGGACGGATCTGTAGGAAGGGGTCCATTCACCTAAGGTTGGCTTGATGGCATGAAGTTTGTTATTCACGGCATCATTCCATGATGCCTGCCATTTCTGGCGTAAACAGTCTTTGATACAACGTTTAAAATCAGTATAGGGTGCTTCAAAATCAGTTGGTTCTAGTAATAGGGCCTTTTTAGCAGCACGATCTGCTTTATCATTGCCTTTAATTCCTACATGGCTGGGTAACCAACAGTATACTATATTGTGGGAGGTACGCAGCTCAGTATGCTTAAGGAGAATATTTGCTAATAATGGATTCTTCAGTTTTCTGTTATGTAGTGACTGAAGTACTGATAGTGAGTCGGAGAATATTATGCTATTTGAATACTCTTGCTTGCAATGTATTGCAAAGCAAGGTCTATTGCTCTAATTTCGGCTGAAAAAATGGATGTACCATTTGGTAAGCGAACTTTGGTTGTGTGGTTTCCACTTACGAAGGCTGCAGCAGCCTTTTCCTCATCTTTTGATCCATCGGTATATATTTTTGTATATTTTTCAAATTGTGAGAGGAGTTCATGGTAAGAGTTGTGGAAAAAGGAAGGGTTTGTCTCCGATTTTTTTCCATCATGTAACGTAAATATTACTCTTGGTTGCTGAAGTAACCATGGGGGTGTTTCGGAGATGTTGGTTTTCATAATATTTGAAAAATCAATTTGAGTACTTTCGAGAAATTGTGATATTCTAATGCCAAATGTAGGTATGACATTTGGTTTATTGTCAAATAAGGATTTATATTTTGGTTCAAAAACTGCCGAAAAAGCTGGGTTCAGAGGGCTGGATCTTAATTTGATAGCATATTGTGCGGAAAGCATTTCTCTGCGTTGTGATAAGGGTGGCTCATCCGCTTCGACAAGGAGGCTTTCACACGGGGATGTTTTAAATGCTCCCAGGGCAAGTCTTATTCCCTGATGATGGATTGGGTCAAGCATCTTTAAATACGATTTCCTTGCTGAACCATAAACAACGCAACCATAGTCTAATTTGGAGCGAATAAACGTTCGGTATAAATTGAGTATGACTCTACTATCAGCACCCCAGTCAGTGTGCGCTTTTACTTTAAGTAAATTAAGAGATTTCAAACATTTGGCTTTCAAATATTTCAGATGTGGAATAAAAGTCAGTTTTCTATCGAAGATAATGCCTAAAAATTTTGTTTCCTCAACAACTGGAATAGGTGTTCCTTCCAGCGTGAGATTAGGTCCATCATGATATCTTCGTAACTGACAGAAATGCATACAGACAGTTTTTGATTTCGAGAATTTGAAACCATTAGTATTGGCCCAATTTTGAATTTTGTTTATGTTTTGTTGTAGTTGTCTTTCAATTGTATGCATGTGTTTGGATCGGTAACATATTAAAAAGTCATCAACATATAATGAGCAATCCACACCTGGCATCAGACACTTGGTGATGCTAATCATCTTTATATTGAAAAGCGTCACTGATAAAATACTGCCCTGGGATACACCCGTCTCTTGATCGTGTATATCAGAGAGGGTGGAGCCCACTCGTACTTTGAATTCCCTGTCTGAGAGAAAGTTTGATATGAATGAGGGCAGTCGGCCTTTTAGACCCAGATCGTGTAGGTCATTTAGTATCCCGTACTTCCATGTTGTGTCATAGGCCTTTTCCAAATCAAAGAAAACCGCTACTAAATGTTCCCTCTTTACGAAAGTATCACGAATAAATGTTTCAAGTCTAACCAGATGGTCGGTGGTACTACGACCATGACGAAAGCCACTTTGGAAAGGAGAAATTAAATTGTTGCTTTCCAGATACCATACAAGCCGAGAATTGATCATTCGTTCCATTGTTTTACATACACAGCTAGTTAGTGATATAGGTCTGTAGTTGGTAATGTCTGTGCTATCTTTGCCTGGTTTGGGGATTGGTATTATTATTGCTTCTTTCCAAATTTTTGGTACATTGCCAGTAATCCATAAATCATTGAAGATTGCCAAAAGAACTCTCAAGGATGGATCTGGAAGGTGTTTTAAAAACTGGTAATGTATATCGTCAGGCCCAGCGGAAGTATCATTGGCCTTATTCAAGGATTCCATAAATTCCGACAAAGAAAACGGTTGGTTATAACTCTCTAAGTTATTTGATGTGAATTTCAACCGTATTTTTTCTTTTTGAATTTTAAGTCTTCGGAAAGCTTCGGAATAATTAGACGATGAGGAATTTTTGGAGAAACAATCAGCAAGTACATTAGCTATTTCATGCTTGCTTTTATAATTGATGTTATTTAGCTTCAGGTGTTGGAAGCAATTGTATTTTCCTTTACCATTTATTTTGCGGATCGTGTCCCAAACTTTGTTTATAGAGGAACGAGAGTTTAAAGTTGAAACATATTTTTCCATGATGTTCGTTTATTTTCTTTAATCGTGCGGCGAGTTTTAGCCCGCGTAATACGGTATTGAGCTAGATTTTCGGGCGTTGGACGATTATTGAATTTGTTCAGTGCTTCTCGGCGTTGTTTAATGGCTTATTCACATTCTTTAGTGAACCATGGTTTGGGCTTTTTTTGAGAATTTGTCGAGGACTTAGGAATGGACTCTTCTGCAATCTCGATTACGATAGTTGTAAATTGTCGAATTGGATTGTCATCATTTAGTATGGTATTCCTGTTAAGTCTCATTGTACAAAGTGTTTCAAATTTGGCCCAGTCAGCTTTCTTTAAGTTCCACTGTGGAATTGTGTCATCAATTTTGGTATTGGTGTTCTTGAGATATATTGGAAAATGATCACTGTTATGAAGGTCATCAGCGACCTTCCAATTAAAATCCAACAGAAGTGAAGGAGTACATATTGTTAAGTCAATGCAAGTGTATGTACCCGTTCCTGGGTGCAGATAAGTCGGAGACTTGTTATTAAATAGACACAAGTCGTATCTAGCAACAAAATCTTCAACTTTTTTCCATCTGTCACTTATGTATTTCGATCCCCATAAAATGTTATGGGCATTAAAATCACCAAGTAAAACAAATGGCGTGGGAAGTTGTTGAACAAGTATGTCTAATTCGTTTGGTGATAATTTAGTATTTGGTGGTATGTAGACAGAACAAAATGTAATCACCCGATGTAGAGTGACACTTACAGCAATGGCTTGTAGATTTGTATTTAAAGGGATGTTTCTATGTGGGGCTCTATTGTTCACAGCAATAGACACCCCTCCTGAGTCCCTGTCAACGTTTTGTAGGTATGTGTTAAACAGGGAGTAGTTTTTGAATGTGATATTGTCCGTATCTTTTAAAAAGGTTTCTTGAAGACATAACAAAGCTGGATCATATTTATTTAAAAGCAGAAGAATCTCATTGTAATTAGCTTTAAGTCCTCGACAGTTCCATTGTATTATTGTGTTTTTCATTATAAATTTAGAATGGAGGTTTTGGATTTAGGTTAGACTTTTCGAGGGGAACATCTATAGTGTTATTTATCTGGGGGAAGTACAGGTGTGATTCTTTTGTTAGGTTTTGAGCTAACCTGAGAACACGGAGCAGTATCTTCTGCATCCATGTTCTCAATGTCCCCAAACCTATTGAATAGTTTGATGGGGTCATCTGACCCCTTTTGTTGTCTATTTCCATGGGATTTGGATTTCTTTGGTGACTTAGTTTGCTGATTGTTGTTAAAGGTCGTTTGGGTAGATGCCGTGGTTTTTTGTGCTTGGTAATGTGGGGTGTTATGTTTTAATGTAGAATCGGGTATATCTGTTTGAGTTTGTGCGTCTTTCGTTGCTTTCTGGCTGCTCTTTACTACAGTTGAGAAGGATGGGCCGGGGAATGATCTAGCTTGAACAAGCTTCCTGGCCTCTGGATAGGAAATATTATTAGTGTATTTAATCCTCTGGATTTCCTTCTCCTGTCTCCAAGTGTCGCATTCCTTGGAACTAGCATGATGTTCTTTGCCGCAGTTTACGCAGTGCGGAGTGGCCTTGCACTCTGATTCCCGGTGGGAGGAGTCGCCACACCGGCCACAGATTTGGCTTCGAGAGCATCTGTCTTCATGATGGCCGTATTTTTGGCATTTGTAACATCGGAGGGGATTTGGTATATATACCACAACCTTAACTTGTAAGAAGCCAACCTTGACCACTTTAGGTAATATGGGCTTATTAAAGGTGAGTATAATAGTGTTGGTGTCCTGCAGATTGTTGTTTCGTTTGATACGAATTCTACGGACTGCAGTGACACCTTCAGTTTTCATGCCCTCGACGATGTCCTTGTCGCAGACTCCAGCAAGGTCACGGCAACGAATGATGCCTTTTGATGTATTAAGTGTAGAGTGGGCGGAGCAGGTTACTGGAATATCGTGAAAGGATTTAATTTTCAGTATATTTTCAGTTTGAGCTTTGCGCTCACACTCTACAAGTAGGTCACCTGATCTTAGCTTTTTCACACTTTTTGGCTTGCCGACTAATCCAAGTATAGTCTTTTCGACTATAAATGGTGACAATGTGGCAAGTTGTTTAGTTTCGTCTTTTGAATGGATGACCATGAAGCGAGGAAAGGATTCCACACTACATGGTTCATCATCCGATTCTGATGACACAGTTTTGGTACGTTTGGGAGTTTTTTTTAAATTCTCCATGATGGCAGTTTGAAAGATTCAGCACCCGTGCTCCCCACCCACCAAGGAGCCCAACAAGGGGACACTTTTAAAGTGCCAGGGATACACAAACACCATACTCAGTTGGTAAAATTACCTTTGGTTGACCCTGAAGTTGCCAATTTCGAAGGTCAGTAAATTTACCCCCCGATTGACCCGTTAAGCCACCGCCTTCTATGAAGTCTTCTAAGATTTAAGAAAGGGAAAGATATACAAATAGAATATAGGGGCAACGGTGGTATCAAGCGAGATACAAGAATAAAGTAAAAGGAGGTGAGAGAGTTAATTAAGACTTCCTAGGGCTCGGCGTGACCAGCCGATTTGTCGAGACCGGGCCCATCTCAACCACCCGTCTTAAGAGAAGTAGAGGCCAAAGTAGTGTGTTGCAACTACCAGGATCCTTTCCTCCTCCGTTACGGGTCGCAACCCACGGCAAACAGGTTGCCTCTACTTAGTCGCCTTTTACGACACGTAGCGAGGCACGTCGGGCCAATTCTACAACCCCAAACCCGCAGGGGGACATATACATTGCACCACTATTACACACTTAGCTGGTATTACATACTAAGGGAGATAACGTAATGAAATCCAATAAATGTCGCTAGGACAAAAGAACTAAAATATCTTCTCAATTCACCATGGTGTAGATAGGGTTAACATATCAAACACATTGACTAGAAAAGATGCATAAACTGACTAATTATTGTTTTATTGTAGATTTTGCTAGCTGCTAAATTCTTTACTGTTACATTGTTTCAAATGTTTACACTTGATCTTAAGTAGCATTTGACATTCAATTTATTTCTTTGCTAACTGCCAATCATTGTTATTTACTGTTACACTTTCTCTCTCTCTCTCTCTCTCTCTCTCTCTCTCTCTCTCTCTCTCTCTCTCTCTCTCTCTCTCTCTCTCTTTCTTTGTGTGTGTTTGTGTTTGCAAAGCTCATAGGACTTACATTGATGAAAGGGTGTAACACGCCTCAGGAAATAGGACCTATAGAAAGGTAATTCCGTGTGCCATGTCAAAAGTGCATAACTACTAGTATGAACTCGCAATCGACAATTTATCTTATGCATCCATATGTTCATCATTATTGATTTAAATATTGATATTCAACATAGATTCAGATATACATTTTATATTTGAAATCGCCCTAAAATGTCTTTTTTATCACTTTCTGTTTTCAATTGTTTATTTTTACTGTTCTGTTCTCATTATATCTGATTATATTTTAATTTATTTATTTGTTTGGGTTTTTTGTCTTTTCAGTTCACAATGCCATGCGCAATTGTTTATTTCATTTGTTCACATGTATTATATGATATGTAGTCAGTAGGAAATAAATTTTATCGATTCAGCTTATTTGCCACCTAACCTGTTTGATAATCGACAAACCAAGCAAGTTTATCTGGCCCAGCTGACCTAAATTCGCCATATGCTTAAGTAAATAGTCAAACAGTGTCATTGTACATTGTTATTTTGAGAGTGATCCTTTAATTCTTGGTCCAGGAAAGGTAAGAGCAAATAATTAGCTTTTGTTTGTTTATGCAAACATGACGTACATACATTACCGTTAAATCATAAATGAGTTAATTTGGTATCGTGCTTTGCGCACGTAAGCACGTTATGTTAGTGACAAGGGTCCAAAGCAATCTGTTACTGTTGTTGTTAGACAAGGTCACCTTGGGTAACTTATTTAGATAAAAAGCGAATCCTTGTAAAATACTTAATTGATTATGGTATACATTGTCTTTCAAAAATATTTTATCTATGACGTAATTTTTAAGGGTAATCTCATTCAAAGAGATTCACACGTGGCTTCGTGAGATCTGCACAATTAATTATCCAGGATAAGTGTCGCTTGTTTCTTTTTTTCTCCTTTGATTATGTTTGTCAGTGCCGTCTTAAGGCAAGGACACACTTTTCAGTTGTCCAGGTCCTCACGCTTCTAGGGGCATCATCATGCTGCCCTTATTGTTAATGAATAGGGGTCGCCAGTGCATCGCTTTGCCCAGAACCTACAATGTTGTTAAGACGGCACTGATGTGTGTGTATGTGTGTTTGTGATTTGGATTTTTAACGTAGCTTTAAAACAATTTTAGTCATATCAATACGATATATATCACTGGGGTATCATGCTGCAGACATGTAGCTGTCCCAGTCAGTCACATATTTCTGACACCAGGCCTATCATTCCTAACAGTGACCTCCTAATGCTAAGCGCCTAGCGATTCAGCTGCTAGTACTGTTTTTATGTCTTGAATGACTTGGCGGGGGTTTTAACTCGCGATCTTCTGCATCTGAGGTGGACGATCTAAAAACTAGGACAATGGAACGATCTCCTTTGGTTATAACGAGACACCATCTATGTTGTAAAACTCATCAAGATTTGTACATAATGGAAAAAACGTAAGCATATTTATAACGTAGTTTTAGGTGGTAGACTGTACCTGTGCTGCGTCCTTTTTCATACTCAGTGAATTAATATTACAGTGCCATTAAATTTCCTAATTTGTAAAGCATACTCATCAAAAATCAACAAATAAACATTACGCGTAGAAATCGTATATTTAAACATATCGTCGAATCATTAAACATTCACGTCAGGTGTACGATAATCTAGGTAATTTAATCGCTCGTAATGGTAATCTAAAGCAGCGTGGATGGTGAACAGACCACTTTTTAGAACAGTCCATTTGTAAAAAAATAAAACATCCTACAAATATGAACAGACAAGAGTCAATAATTCTAAACCAAGACTTCTAACCGACCGAGCAGCAGGGAGGGTGAATCCTACAAAATTTTGCTCGAATCCTTAACGAAAATAAAGATTCCTGCAGAAGTTGAAAAAAAGTTAGCAACGCTAAATCAAAGTCTCTAATTGAGTATATTTCCTTACAGTTAAGAACTGTTAGTATAAATCGCCTGACAAAGTCAGGAGGTTAGCTCATTTTTGTTATATTATTTTTGACGTACTTTTTTACTTTGTCAGGTGATTTTGTTTACTTGTAAAGCAACCCAATTGTTGTCATTCACCGTCCCTGCTGCTATTGATAGTCAAGGAGAGTTTAACCAAAGATTTTATCTAGACCAATCTACGATAGTTTGTATAAATTAGTATATAGAGTTTCGTTTCTCAAATCAATTATATATCCATCCTGATTTGTGAGTTTGAAATTCATTCTTGACAATAATGCATTATGAACACACAGGTAGACTTGATTTATTGGCTCAGATACAATAAGCCACCTTGGAGATACTTGAATACTGGACGAATATAATATGTATCCATGCTGATTCTGATTAGACTTAGAAAGGTCAACGTGGTAGCTGCTATCAATTATATCGCATACTAGATTTAGTGCAATGGTAGATGTTATATTAACAATATTAGGTGAAATATGACGTCCTGTTCCATATGGGTCATTATTATATCTGAGAACAGTTGGAAACGGGATTAATTTTTTCCACGATTCTTTTTTATTCTTCAATAAGATTATTTAATGATTTCTTCATTTTAACGTTATTTTGAACTGGTATAATAAATGTTCGTAAATCAATTTCTTTTATTTTATAATGATCAATAAATAATTTCTGAGATTCTAGATCTGTGTAATAATTATTGAGTATTGTTGTTGCAACATTTATACATTGGGCGATATACAAATCAAATAGGATCCAATTAGCAGCAGAGAGGGTGAACAAACAACTTTGCCTGAGACGGTTTTTTTATTAAAAAAAAATGTTACTACGGAGGCTGAGTAAAAACCGTCAACAACGCTAAACCAAAGTCTCTTTCCACACGATTATATATTTAATCGTATAATAAATTCTTTGGTTAGTTTATTTTTGTTGACTATTATTATGATTTTGTCAGACGATTTTGTTTACTCGTAAAGCAACTCAATTTTTCTCCTTCACCCTCTCTGCTGCTATGAATTAAACAGCCATTATAAATATTATTAATGAGTATTGGAGAAACACACTCAGCTAAATTAGCTCAAGAGCGATTAGAAGCAATTAAAAACATATCCACCTATTCGTGATTCTGTTAAGGAACAACTACAATCGTGTCAGAAATCTCAAGTTGCATTTGAGGAGGATACAAAACATTATTTAAACCTATCACTGAGACCACTAAAGGTATTCAACCTGTGTTAGAAAAAACAGCTGAAACGACTGAAAAAATAGCAAAAAGAACTACGAAAACAAAAATATTCTTGAAGAACTTCTAGAAAAATAGCTGCTGCGATGCCAATCCCATAAATACCCGAGGATAAAGACCAGGCAGAAGGTGATACTCAACAAGTACCAGGACAAACGCGAGGTTAATATAAATGATAAATTTATCGAAGATGCCATTAATGACATCAGACAGATCAAAAATGTAAAACAATTAGCTGCTAATGCTGTGAAAAGTTATAATAATCGAAAACAATATTTAAAACCTGAATATGTTGATGATGCTGTAAGTCGCGAAAATTGGTATAAATCGATATTTCGCATACACTATAACGTTAATCAAGCTCGAAACGACGATCCAAGATATATTGAGTATACTCATTATATATATATATATATATATATATATATATATATATATATATATATATATATATATATATATATATATATATATATTGCCTTCATGCAATTACCGCCAGAACAACAACAATTGATAAAGCAGCAAAAAACAACAAGAACAACAAAAAGAACCAAAACCATTTCAATCACAATCATCATCAACACCACAACGATCACCACAAGTACTGCCACAACAATCTGAACCACCATCACCACAACAATCACAACGACTACAATAAGAGCTACAACAACGAGAACAAGAACGACAAGAAACAATGAAACGATTGCAATCATCGCGACAACCAGTTAGAACAGCATAAGAAGAATTTCAAGACGCTCCTGGTGCAACTGGAAGTGGTCGAGGAAGTGATCTTATTACTTGTCCCAATAATTGTCCTTGATGATGTTGAACGAATTCTGATTGGAGGAAAACGAGCTGGTAATAATTCCCCAGAAATTATTAATGAAGCAGCAGATAATTGTAAAAGATTATTTAGTGGAGGTATTATGGATATTAATGTGTATCAGTCTCTCATTAATGAAATTGCCGATGATTATTATAGTGACTAAGTCACAGTGATTAGATACAATTAGTGATAAAGTCAATTAATAAAAAAATGATTGTGCATTGTGCTCAACGTGGAACTACCATGGTTAGGGTAATAAACTCTCGATTGCCAGCATACAAAGCAACCTACGGAGATGAACTAGGTGATATTGTTCAGGGTCTATTTAAAAGAATAGCCCCAAAAGCAATACCTATTGCTAAACAGCTGGGTATGAAAGCTATTGATGTTGTTCGTGAAAAAGGTATAGACGCTGCTGGTAACCTTGCTAGCAAAGCATTCCCAGCGATCAAAAAAAAAAGACTAACGCGATTAGTACGCAAACCACAACCCGTCCGACCTCAACCAGTGAAATTGCCCAGCACTGAAGTGATGCCCGCAAGTGTAAGTAAAATAATAAATTAAGCCGCTAATCAAAAATTAGCGGAGTTATTTGATGTCCCAATGTCGGAAATAGAAAAAAAATATAACCGCTAGTCTAATAGCAGGAAGTGGTCTCACTTCTGGAAGTGATCTCCTTCTTAGACGAAGATAAGAATAATGAAGATGTTTAAGCGAATATCTGACCCCTCATTTGACATGGACGCACCGGTTCTCAAAGATGAGTCTGTGCGCGATTATCAGTATTATTCTTATGACGCCCGAATACCAAATCTGCATGAACGAATTGAACTACAGGTTCAGGATACAAGTAGATATTTCTTACCCGCTGAAGCATTTATTGAACTCGAAGGTGAAATTTTAAAAGATGATAATACTGAATATGCAGCCGATATTAGTGTTGGTTTTGTTAATACTGGTATTATGGCATTGTTTGATAGCGCTACGTACATGATTGACGGAAAAAATATTGAATCAATTTAAAAAGACGTTGACGTTGCTACAACAATACTTGGTCTTGCAAGATACAGTGACGATTACTCAAGATCAGCTGGTCCATCAATGATGTTTGTAAAAGACACCTCTAATTCTCCAAAAAACCAACTATATCAAATAGGACGACTACAGAATTTTGTCAGAAACGCCGCAGCAGATGTGGAGAGAATGATTATTAATGAAGATCCAGATTTCAACTTAGGATTTAGATCATGTCGAGCGATGTTAAAAGGAAATAGGAGAGCATTTTCATCTGCAATTCCACTGTCACTATCTTTGGATTCTGCAGACATGTACGAAAGGTTATTTTTGGAGCTAAACATACAGTTATACTCGTACGAAAAAAGTATAAACGATGATGCACTATGGAGACCCGCTGATGATCCTGGTATTATAGTACTAACAAAACTTTCCCTGTGGATGCAAGTAATATCCCCCTCGATATCTGAAGAACAACGGTTACTTTCTTTTATGGATCAAGGTGGTAAATCAGCGTTATCATGGTTAACAATGACCACAGATGCTATCCAGAGTAATATTAACGGTTTATTTACATGGCAGATAGCTTCTCAGCAAGGTGTTTCTGCACCGCGACACATATTTATTGCATTTCAAGATACTACACGAGCAAATGATCAAACGCGTAGTATTATAATATTTGATAATCTCGGTGTTTCTGAGGTTTTATTAAGAATAAATGGACATCAAGAACCATCTGAGTATATTTTGTTAAATTTCGATCAAAATCATGTAGCACGTGCGTATCATCGTCTTATGTCGTTTATGGGACGTGATCAAAACATTGATACTGGATTACAAATATCACAACTAGATTTTACAACTCTGTATTCGATTTAGTACTTTTCACTAGAACATTTAGATTTAACCAAACAATTTGTTGTAGATATACATTTTCGAGCTCGTGTCAATAGAGATGTTGGAGCTAATCCTAATTACATAGCAATTGCTGTAATACTCAGTGATAAATCAATGTTACTCGAAGGTGTTGGTGGACGAATGAGAGTCATTGATGTGCCAGTAGAGAACATGTAATTAGATCGCTCATAATATTAGTAATGTTATATCATCACGTTAGTGTGAGTCTGACTACTGGTCAGGTCAAAAGACTGCAATCAGCATCAAACAATAACTGTGGAATAAAAATATCGTTAAAAAAGGAACATATGAGCGGTTCAAATAAATTATCGTTCACCGATCGACAATTCAAAAACTTTAATAAAACAAAAAGATCAAATAAAGGCGTCAAACTTAGTCTTTCTGCAGGCGTCATAAAAAATACTTTAAAAGCGGGTGGTATATTTCCCCTTCTCGCAGCTATACCAGCATTAATAGCCGCTGCAGCCCCTGCTGTTGCAAAAGCTGCTGTTGGAGCAGCTACCGGAATGGCGTTAAAGAAAGCAACTGGACAAGGAATCAAAAAAAAAGGAAAAGGTCTAAGACTTCCAGGAACCCCGCCTTGATGGTACGGAAAAGGTCTAACAAACTTTTACAGGCTTTTACAGGTTTTGAACTCACGACCGCTTTTGTATAGTTCCGCACGTTACCTACTGAGTTTTGCCGCGGTGAAGTGTATAGGATAAATTGGTTAATATATACTTAACGTTCTAACTTTACACTCCCACTTATACGCCCACACGTCCACTTATACGCCCAATTTTTATTTTAAAGATGGTGATTTTCTATTTTAACAATGGTACTGCATGGCTTTGTGGTTTCTGTTAATACAATAGAACACTATCTTTTTTTTCAATCTTTATTACAGTCTTATACGTGAAAAGTATTAAACATAAACATATTGTCTACATCTGTGTGAATAGCACTGTTTATTATACAAAACCTATTTCCATTTGGCATTGTATAATATGTATACAGAGTATGTTTTAACAGACGCTAAATTTCCTTGTAAAATGCAGATTTGTCTTCTGGCTATATGGAGAAAATCGACAATAACTACAGCAATGATGTCTGAGTGTTGGAATTCATAATGTGTTACTGATGCATCATTTTGCCTGCTTATAAGCGCTGAGCTAATCAATAATTAATTGTATCCACTTTGTAAATCTTGTACGCGGATTTTATGTATAAACAAATAATGCAATACGCGGATTTTATATAAACAATGGGTAAAGTATTTTTTATCAGTAAACAATGAGTTGCCGAATTAGCATTAACAAAAACCTGGTATGTTTGTAAAACGTTACTATGCTACCAATTATATGTGTATATAGTGAAGTATGAACAAAGATTTTTGTTTAGTTTGCTTGGTTTTGGTGGGTGAAAACCCCAAGAAGGTTAACGGGAATTAACATTAGATTTTAAATTTGTTTGTCAAATACTGGCTTTTTTTCTTTTCTTTTGCTCGTATTGTGTTTTATTTTTATGAGCAAATTATGATAAAAAAAACCCCAAAAATATAGTATTTGGTTAACAAATTTAAAATCTAATGTTAATTCCCGTTAACTTTCCTGGGCTTTTCACCCAACGAACACGCGTAAACTCAACAAAAAACAATGATAAAATCGACTAAAATGCCTGAGAAATAGCGTAAAAAACAACAAATTTGATAAAAATCGAACAAAATAAAAAAAATAATTAAATCTGATTAAGTAGAGAATTGTTTCATGATATCGAATGCAGTTTATGTATCTTTGTGGAGAACCAACTTATAATATTTCCTGAATGATATGAGCAGATTGCAAACTAAAAAATAACAATAACTACGATACTTTAAAGTTTTATTCTTGCCTAGATCTCGCTTAATTATCTAAGTACCTAAACATGATATTTTGTCCAAATTTTAAGGAATAAGTAGATCTAATAACACCATCAGCTAAACGTTTCACTCAGGGGGGGGGCGCTATGTTAAAATATTTACTAGCGGAATAAATTGACTTGAACATAATTTCTTCTCCAGATTCTCTATTCACGGACGTAATAGCTTTAACAGTATATCTTGCAAAACCTGTGTTTCCAGATCTGCAGTTTTCACTTTGAGTGATAACACGTAAATTTTGAAGTGAGTTGTCAAGTTTATTGTTGTTTATGTGGTCCACCACATATCCATCTTTGATCGGTCCCAAGAAACATTCGACCACATATCTGTGTGATAGATGATTGTTTCCGCTGACTTTAAACGCAATATAACCAGCATTGTTAACACTACCTACTGGGGTTTTTTTTCAATCTGCAATTCCTAATGATACCATTACAATTAGCTTCATAATTGGTAAGAATCGGATGTGACACAAACTCATTTTGCTCCATTTATATACTTTATACTATTTGTTTAAATCATTGTTTTGAAAATCTAGCTAATCTTCTTCGCGTTTTGTAATAGATTTAGAGTTATATTTTTTATTGTAATATCTTTTTAACTTCCTTTATCTTTTACCATTATTGCGCACAAAGGTGGGTCTTTCCTCGCACACCAACACCACACCGTATGCACGGTGTAGGTCCTAGACTTCCGTTTCTAACGCATTGCATGTGATAACTGCAGAAGTCATTTACACATTTTTTGTTGCACGAAGACGTGTGACCAATCTTAAGCCAGCGGCAATTGTGATTTAGTTGAATCATGTATATATATATATATATATATATATATATATATATATATATATATATATATATATATATATATATATATATATATATATATATATATATATATATATATATATATATATAATTAATACTTCAATTTAGATACATATTTCCCTTAATTATAATATGCAGGAATTATCCGCAATTGAGCCTGCCCCATCTAGATTTGATTTTGACAGGCTACACAAATTTAGTTTATTAATGAAAGATCTAGCTTTGACAAATGCGGATATAACTAAACGCATTAGTAAAGCCAAGAAGGAGTTTCGTCACGATGGTGCAGTTCATGTGTGGTTCACATTCAGGATAGGAAATGATATCTATGTTATGAATGACAAATGAGCAAGAGAAATCATTGACTACCTCGCTGTTCGGAAATATATTATTTTAGTAAAATGTATTGTAAATACAGAGGATGATATCTGGATCATCCGAGACAAACGCGAATAGGTCCAGAAATCATGGAATATTATTATCCTTGGTAAAAATTCCAAACCAGGAATACTCACTGGAATAGACAAGCCGTATTATGAGCGATCTTATCAAGTAAGTGCTGTTGTGTACGCGCTCTATCCGTTAAATGATAAACCTGACATAAAGGATCTCAAGAAAATGAAAGTGTTGAGAATAAAGTGTGTAGCAGAGCGAATTGTAGAACACTTCACAAACGCAATTCGGGGAAACGGTTTAACAGATTTAAGGCGTAAAAAAATATGTGGGCTGAAAAAGTTTAAGACATTGGAGCGTCTATTAGCGACGTTGCTGAGCTAGAAAAGTTATTAAGATTTCCAATAACAGTGAAGACGTTGACAGGAGAGATTTTGCACAAAACAAAATATAAATCTAGAGGAGCTCCTATAAATATTATTGATCATAACGCGCATGCATGGACTGATGATGTAACTTTATTTCCACGAGAAAGAAAGGTTAAATTATACCACGATGATGTATTCGATGCTATCAGTGATATTAGTAAATATGATCCTGTTTCAGTGTAGTTATTTCAGAGATCTGAATATGATTATTATGATCAGTTTGTACGGTCTAATGGTGATATTTATCGTACGGAATCTCTTTATAAAGAAATGGAAAACCTTGCGCTGAAATATACTTCTGACGATGTCAAAGTTAGACAATTATTAAGTAATTGTTTTACCGTACCATCGGTTGCCGCTCATTTCGCTCAGGAGAAAAACTCGTGGAAACCGACACGATCAGAATTTCTTGAAGATATCGTGAGAAGTTGTATAGAATACGGACACGATGGATTGTGGAATACTAAATATAATTACAATGACGTTATCTCAGTTGATATGTTATCGTGTTATCCTGGGAGTTTTCTTGGATATGGAGAGTGCTCTGAATACTTTAATAGATTTGGACCTTCTGCACATGACATGACCAGAGTTGCGATAAATGGATCCTTACCAGATTTTGATTTGACAGGATTTGCTTATGTAGAGTCTTTTTAGTTTAGAGAAGGTCTCCATATGATTATTTATGCGTGGTTTGGATAACATTTCACTGTAAAATGTTGGGCTCCAGTAGTTCTGCTAAGATATATGCTCGATGCTGGAGTTTTAATATCGTTGAAAGTGTCTGAAGCTATTATATCATATTCCGTGCAAAAGCAAGTTTGGTTAACTAAACCTGCTACACACGATGAGAAATTTGCAAAACATCTTGGCAGAAAAATAATCGGTAAGTTTACACAAAGAGGATCACATGATCATAAACAAGATTGATCATGGACGATGCTGAACTCGATTTTATATTCGCTGATACGATGGAGAAAACACATTTATAAGTCGATGCAATAATTATTTATCAGACAAAACGAAACTAGGTACCATTGTGAGCTATACTGTTGGCGAGTCATCGCAGTTTACTCATCTAAGATTTTCGATGCTAGCTTATGTTTCGATAAATCTATTATCGATGGTAAACAGATTTCCTGTTAGAGTTGCGACATATTCATTTTATATACACAAAATATATAAAGATTAATGAAATCTCGGTAATGGTGAATGGGGAACGTGGAGGATAAAACAAGAAAATATACTTAGTTATTGTGAATCTGCCGATGTTGAAATTGAGGAAACATATTACAGAAATAATCAAGTATCAAATTCATCTGCGCTATCCGTGTATGATCCTGTATCTAGACATAAGACCGTTTATCTTAATGGATGTGGAGGTTCAGGTAAAACAACACGCGCGATTAACTTATTTATGAGTTTAGATATGATTGTCTTAACACCAACGCACAAACTCGGCAGGGAAAAATCAACGAAATGTAAAGTCGTGCACATATCATAGTCTTTTTAGATGGTACGGAGATACATGGACCCCATCACGAATGGGTGAAAAATATATACCTAAAATTATCATATGGGACGAGATAAGCACGGTGCCTCTGGAGGTATTACAAATATTTCTTGATTGGTTACTAAAGAATACTGCTGTGATTATGTGTGGTGATCATGGTCAACCACCTCCCTTTGTTGGACAGTATCCACACGAGTGGCTAAAGAACAATGTAGATTATTATGAAGAAATATTTTATGATCATAGAGCTGTTGATGAGTCGCTGAAAGAATTCAAAAGATTAATACGACTACAACCAGATAAAATATAGTGTGAAGTAATGCGTGAGATAATTCCAGAAACATCCATGAATGAGTTTTGGACCCTATGGAAACCTGCTGATTTGATAGTTGCCAGTAGCAAAATAGTTCGTGACGAATTACAAAAGAAATTATATGCGTTAAACAAGGAAAAATTCCCAAAGTTACCTGTACCGTTGTATTATCGCCCTGCAGATACTAGACAACAAAATGTTGATGTTAGGATTCCAAGTGCAGATACTGAAAGTGTCCGAATACAAAATCTTGTGTTAAATGATATTGTCTTTGCCGCTGTTGATATTGTCGAGAGCGCATTAAACATGGATAAATCTCCATGGACGTTAGGGTACGCTATAACGATTCATTCGTCGCAGGGATTAACTATCACTGATACAAAAATTTGGATAGTTGGTGATCGTATTGAGTGGTCAAATCTAGATTATCTCGCAGTATCTCGAGTTAGAAGAATATCACAACTAAAACGGGTTATCATGGATCCCGTAATAACCGAAGAAATCACTAATAATGTCATTATCAATAAAAAAAATTAGTCAGCTATAAGCAGTGTGATAAAAAAAATGATCGTGAGTTTGATATAGATGTGTATATTATTATGATGTTAAAACAACGACAAAATAATCATTGCGTAAATTGCAACACAATAATATGATACTGACCTGTTTGGAGTGTAATCGACGTCGAGGATGTGCAAGTTTATAAAAGTGTACTCGGTGGTAATTGCGTATCCTCAAGAATTATTTGTAATTGTTCACGTACAAATCCACGTTGAGGAGCAGTTGAATCTAATCTGTAGATTGCAGGTCTACCTGTGGACCTCACAACGCTGGATATTTTGTGTGTGGTCACACTCCAAATATGATCGGTTGCTCTTTTTCTACCTCCTTCGAGTTCTCCAGGTTCGTATAAATATCTAACCGTGACATTGCCTAGTACTGGTTGAGAAATAGATTTATGTTATATCGGTATATATTTTTTGTGATCGCATAAGACGGTTTCATAGAAGTTCCACGAGTAACTTCCTTATTCAGCGCAGCTATCACATTCGGTAACCTCGCAACCCATTCACGAGATCTATCCTTTGTCTTAAAGTCAGCAGATATTTCCTTCGCATATCGATAACCAAATAACCGTTCTGCAAGTGCTTGATTAAATCGTTCAACGATTGCCTGATCACGATGAATCTCCGTGTGTCCTTGTCTGATTTTAACGTTGTTCTTGTTCATCAGCGATGATACTGCACCAAGAAATTCTTTGCCAGGATCAACCTCTAGTAGTTTTGTCCATTGTAATGGTCCTCGCTGATAAATTCGCTCAAACGCAGAAGCAACTTCAGATGATGTCTTTGTTGATAATGGTTCAGCTTCTTTATATCTACTTGCAACCTCAACAATAGTCAATGCGTATTTCTACGTGCGTGACTTTCGTCCACGTGTTTTAATAGTATTATGTGGTAAAAACAAAATGTCTGCTTGGTGAACTTCGTTAGAAACAATGACATCAAAATGTGCGTATTGATTTTTTTTGGTGGTGGTAAATAAATTTGCCATATTGCCTGTCGTGCTAACCACGCTGCAGCAACAGAATGTAAAACTTTTGCTGCTCTAGCAAATTTAGTGATCGCTGCTTTACCTTTCCAATACCCTCTTGGGCTATAATAAATGGATTCCATTATAATAATTATACAATTAATTGCCAGCCCTTAACACTATTTTACTTTTCATAGAAGATTTTATTAGGAAACTAGCGAGTTTCTCTCTAACACATTTTTTAGGTATAGAATTTAATGCATGAATCAATTTCACATCTGCGAGATGCCCATGTTGCAAATCAGGATTTGTATGAGCGACGTCATGAATGTGACATGCTTGATCGATCTTATTTACTGGATACTCTCCTGGTCTTGGTTGATCGTGGTTGTCGAGTCTGATATCGAGACGAGTTCCAGGACAACAGTAATTATATCCAGGAAGGTGTTTCTCACCAACATACTTAGCCCATGGTAATCCAGGTAAATTTCCTAAAGAAGCAGCAATATCCCCACCTATCTTTGTTGTTCTTGAGATAAATTTATATTTTTGTGTATCACATTTTACACATTTACCTGTTAATGTATATCGGGTTTTTTTTGTTATTATTGTTGTTAATCCAGTGGTTGGTGTAGATGATTTGCATCGAACACAATATAGACTCATGTTATTAATAATATGGATACAATAATTGACTTTTCGGCTACACAAAAACAGGAACCAGTGAAGCACCATCCAGCATTACCAAATTCGATAAGAATGGTTATAATAGGTCCATCTGGATCAGGTAAAACAAAATTATTGTTAAATTTATTAATGAAGTGGTTGAGATGGAACAAGCTATATTTTAGCACCGTCTTTAGATGAACAGCATTGTTACTAAGTATTTAAGGATTTTAACGAGAAAGCAAAATCAGTTAATAAAGACGGTGACGATATTATTGACTTTATCACAGATATAGATGATGCCCCATCTGTAGATGACTTGGATGGATTCATTAATAATCAGGTAATATATGATGATGTGATGTTGGACAAACAATCTAATCCAGCTAGAATATTTTCTCGAAGTTGATACAAAATCACTGATGTGATTTATGTTACTCAAAGATATGCACAAATACCTAAGGTGATCAGAGATAACTGTAATATTTTGGTTGTGTTTAACAGAGTGGAGAATTATACTGTGCAGAATATTTATTATACCTGGTGTTCAGGGGACATGGATATGAATAAATTTAAAATTTCTTTTCTAAAGCACAATCTGTTCCGTTTAGATTTATAATGAAAAATCTACATGATCCAAGATCAAGATATCGTGTAGGTCTATATAAAATTTTTGGTTAAAATCCCCTGTCAACGTCAGGAGTAGTAGAGAGGGTGAATGACAACAACTGAGTTGCTTTACGAGTAAACAAAATCGCCTGAAAAATCATAATAATAGTCAACAAAAATAAGCTAACCAAAGATTTTATTATACGATTAAATACATAATCGTGTGGAAGGAGACTTTGGTTTAGCGTTGTTGACGTTTTCTTTTCTCAGGCTTTGTAGGAACCTTTATTTTTTTTAAAAAAAATAAATCACCTTGCTGCTGAGCTTTATCACGAGTAGATCTTCCATACATATCTACCATTATGTGGTATATTCATGTACGACTTTATAAGGTGACTTTCCTGGCGCTGCCATGGATACAGCATCAAGTACATTAAGCTGTTGTAGATGTTGCTGTCGGGCTTAACGCCATTTTCAGCACACAATAGGCTATTCATGGCGGCCAGTATTAATGGTGGAGGAAGAAACCGGGAAACCACCGGAAAGAACCACCAACCCACGAGAAGCTACTGGCAAGCTTTCTCACATATCCACATTCGCCGATTCCTATAAACGAACTCACGCAGACAGAGGTGAGATGACAGTGATCCGTAACGGACAACGCTTTTGACCACTTGGCCACTCGGGGCCCTAGTACATTAAGTACTTCACAACCAAATATTGGTGGATCAGTTAATGTTTGTGTTGGCAGCATTGAATACCAGATTGGAGGAATTGTATTACTGACATAATGAAGAAATTCACAAATATATATATATATATATATATATATATATATATATATATATATATATATATATATATATATATATATATATATATATATATATACGTGATATATATATATATATATACGTGATATATATATATATATATACGTGATATATATATATATATATATATATATATATATATATATATATATATATATATATATATATATACTGACATAATGAAGAAATTCACACATATATATATACGTGATATAAATATATAATTTCACGTGGCTCAATTGCATACGCTACCCAATGCGTGCCAGGTACAGAGTTTTTATCGAGATTAATAATACCTGTTTCAGTTTTGTTCGGTTGTTTTGGTAATTGATCGCGCATAAAAACACCTGTAAAGTTTTTTTTATTTTCAGTTTTTTAGCAGAATCGAGTAAATCAAAATTTGATAGTGGAGAGATCAGTAAACTGTCCCTGAAAGTCTTAGACTTTTTCCGTACCATGTAGGCGGGGTTCCTGGTAATCTGAGACCTTTTCCCTTTTTTTAGATGTTCGTTTTATTCCATATACAGTTGCTTTCTTTAATGCCATTCCAGCAGCAGTTCCAACAGCACCCAATGCAGCTGCTTTTGCAACAGCTGGGGATGCAGCGGCTATTAATGCTGGTATAGCTGCGATAAGTGGAAATATACCAACCATTTAAAAGTATCTTTGATAGTGCCTGCAGATAGACTAAGTTTGACGCCTTAATTTTATTTATTTTTTTGCTTCATTAAAGTTTTTGAATTGACGATCGGTGAACGATAATTTATTTTAACCGCTCATCTGTTCCTTTTATAACGATATTTTTTTTCACAGTTATTGTTAAATGCTGATTTCAGTCTTTTGACCTGACCAGTAGACAGGGTAACATTAAGGTGATTGTATGACATTTATACTATTCATAATTGATCTAATTACGTGTTACATGTTCTCTACTGGAGCATCAATATATATATATATATATATATATATATATATATATATATATATATATATATATATATATATATATATATATATATATACCAGTGATTAATAGGTACATGATTAAAAGTGATAACGTTATTATCATATTACAGGATTATTAATGATATAATTTAAGTCACTTTCTTTTTAATTTTATAAGGACCATAATGCTTAGCTTGGAGAGGATTTTGAGATATGGGAAAGAACTTCAGCACTCAATCATCAGGCTGCATTTACTATGTATTTCTGTCACAACTTAATTCTTTTCTGACTTGGTCAATGAATTGTGACCGACACACCCTATTATTATTATTTTGCTAAATTATTCATCAAATGCAAGAACATGTCTGTTCTGGTTGTGGTTTCCTACCGTTTGGCATGTGTGACAAGATATGTGGTATTTACAAATATCACTTTTAATGTTTGGAAAAAAATGACAAAATGTTTGAAGAAATGTCTTATTTAATCCAGAACAATCAGCCAAATGAGTTTCATGGGCTAGACTAAGCGTGTCTTGTTGATACAACTTAGGATCAACAATTTGCCAGCTCACTGACCACTAGTTATCAGCAGGTACCTCAGGTGGTCTCCAGTTTCCCATAGAAATCCATTTTTAAATAAAACATTGGTACTTCTGTGGCTTAAATTTCACTGATAGACATCTGAAACAAGCATTTCTCTGGATTTTATTTCCTGTTTGCCAATGAGTGAGTGTAGTTTCTGATCCTGATAAAAATAAAAATAATGAGCAGTTAAAAGAGGATCACTGTGATCAATATCTTTTGATTCATACCAGGAATAGAGGTGACTTTAAAAGCCTGATCGATAAATATCAGCTAAATGAGTAACTACATGATTAATATCATTCTCAAGTACTTTCTTTGCCATAGTTCTCGAATCTGCACAAGCTGGCTGCGTATAACAATACCTTATATCCAGCTAAGTCATTACCTAGTAATAAATGAATACTCTAAATAAGTAACAACGTCATTGTCACGGGTCCTGAAACAGACTGATGCTAAATGTACACAATGGAGAGGAAAATTAATACAGCTGCGCACTACTCTCTAAATAAGAACACCTTCACTAGGAGAAGACTTCTCTGGAAGGCAAAGAACCTAATGATAAAAGCCTAAAAAGCTCTCGTGTCTTTAAAATTATAAAATGGATAGCATTGTCAGATTTATATATTATGTTAGACCTAGGAATTGGGAAATTACGAAAACAAAGTTATTTTGGATTTCAGAAACATTTTACATAAGTTCGTATCCCTGGCACCCTCCAATCTTATGTTGCGTCTCTATGATTGACTAAAACAAAGTGATGGAAAACAGTAAAAACGAATGAGTCATCCAATAAATAATTTATTTTACTAGAATACAAAGAGAAAGTTTGAGAAGCACGTACATTATTGTGAATTAAATCCCAAATTTTCACAAATGTTATACTGCTAGTCCAAGTGTATGAAATTCCAACTTAATTCCAGTGATATTCCAATCTTGCTTGCGTTGTTGTGCCTGTAGTCTCGATTGTGGTAATATGCTATTTGCATGGACTGAAGTAAGGACTCTGGCGATGTGCTAAATATCGCAAGAATATAATCTAAAATTACCCGTGTCTGAATTCATTATAATTCCAAAATAATGCTTCTATCCGAGAATATCATTGATCTAAAATTTGTATTTCCAGTCTATAATAATTTGAAAAATAAATCCCATACAACGAAAATCTAAACACAACACTAAGACTGCTACTGTGTCAAGATATTATAGCAAGGATGAGTTTTTTCTCACGTAAACAAGCTTATATAAAAACTGAAACAATAACAGAACCAGGATGAGATTCAAAAGTTCTTTTCTCGAACATTCCCTATTGTCAGAAAGATAAGGTCTATTACTGATAAAGAACATGATAAACATCAAGAATATTATATTACTCCATGGGGGAATACAAATGTGCTAGACTCAGATTACGATAAAAATGTTTTATTCAATTGATGATGATCCAGACATTTAAACTATAGCCACATATATTATATATGAATTATCTTGTTTAAAATCCAATCTCTATATTCAGGTACACCATTAAATAGATTTTGGACAAAGGTAAATTTCAAAATACAATTATTCATAACACATATTCATTTGAGAAAAAGCCAACAAGCAATGCAAATTAATTATACTTAACATTATGTAAATATATGGTTTGGGATAAATATTAGTGATCAGCTCTGCTGCAGGATTGATTTGAAGGGCGAACTTTTACTAACAACAATCCGACAGCATGGTGTTAGCTTCTTGTAGTTACCTCGGTCAGGTCAGAAAATATTGTGTGAAATTTTCATCTGAAATAGGTTCCCCCACGGGATTCACTAATCAACATCGGAATAATTGATGCACATGTGGAAAATGCACATGTTTCTTTATTCGAGGTAGAAATTTTATGACTGAAAATGCAATGAAAAGACGATATTGTCTGCAGTTCTTTTAAGTTCATAGTCTGTATCTCCAGTTTGAATGAGACCTTGCTCCATGTTGAACAATCCTGCTGGCCTGTACGGACTCTCAGAGTATGGCTTGGGTTTTCAACGTCAAAAGTCGGGAGAGGTAGCTCGCCGCTCGCAATTCGCTCTCTTACAAAGGCACTTACCATGTGAGACATAAACAGAGGCTATGAAAATTTTGATGGACGGTGGAATTATCATGAAATTAGTACGCCTCACGTGTATTTACACCTATTTCCTCCACGATAAGGACTAACTATTCATTTGTAAACACCGAAGAATGCTTATTTCAGGGATCGGCAACCTACGGCACACTTACAAATGACCAATTTTCATGTTAATGCTTATTTTTTGGACGTACCAAATATAATTTATGTAATCAATCCAAGTTTTCATTTCTGCATAAAATTCCTCCCTATTGTTAGAATTTAGCACCGATTCTTACTCATCTTCAAAAATTGTTACGCACTAATTCATTCAATATATCCAGTCGTCAGATTGTGAAACTGTAGTGGAAAGTACACTCAGTCGTTTCCGTCTTGTCGAGAAATGACATCAGATATGTTGTAGGAATATATATTAGTTTGATGTGTTGTAAATCCTAATAATTATCGATGGTTCGACTTGACTGAAAAGTCTGGGGATGTTCCGATTGTGTAATACATAGCACATACAAGGCTTTCTATAATACTTGGCTTTACTCTCGGCAAACTCACTAGTGCCACAACAGAATCCCGTGGGCGACAGAATACATGGTCCAAAGTGTAGTCACACCATGAGCTTTGCGCAAGAAAGCCTTAAAAGTTCTCAATCCATAAATCCTTCATGAATCCTTTATAAAAGAGTAAATATGTGCAATGCTTGTTGGCCCCAAGTTCTTACAGAGTGACAGTCATATAACTACAGGGAATAATTGTATTATTGACCTTCAGATCCCTTCCTTTTTGACTCAGTAAACTCATTCATGTATTAGACAAAAACGAAGAGTCTGCGTTGCTTGTAATTCTCAAAAGAGGAACCAAACATGTCTTGACTAGTATAAAATATAGGCAACAGCTGATATGAAAACGACTGATATTATTTTTGGTGGAAGTGCTAGCTAATAATGTGAAATAGCATTAGTTTCACTAGATACCAGCATAGATAAACACGTGGAACCACATATGCGATCGTTAAGATTTACCATATCAAGATGCTAGCCGTCATAAAGTGCCGGGCCACGTATGCAATAAAACGAGATATATGCATTATCAATAATAATAGGTGATGAAATGGTAATTCTTAAATGACCTCTTTTCTACATCGGGAAAGAGTGTATTACATTGTTTTCCCTAGGGTTGTTGATTCTTTTTATATGAATGCCTTTCATTAGTCTGTTAAAGTTCTCGTGATCTATTCATTTTCTTGGTCACTCTCTTGAGGGGAACATCTAAGGTTCGAGTTACACTTGACATAACATATCTTTCTTTATAATGTAGGAAGCATCGAACTGGAAGTGGGTTTGCATGAAAATGAAAGTCGAACCTGATAATGCACTAAAAGTTCAAGTATAACTACTTCTGATACATAGGACGTAGCTTAGCCCGAAACAAAATCTGAGCCTTCTAGTATGCTGTTTTGCATCATAAGGGCTCAACTTGGGTTGACAATTCAAATTCGCAGCATTTTATTTATATGTTGACTGTGTAACAACAGGCGTGCAACAGAGTGTTTATTACTCACAAAGAAATACTATTCATAAGAACAACCAGAGAGTAGACTGTTTCCTTTTGCTTGTTAATATTGCATTTAAGAATTAGAGAATTAAATATAGATTATGCAGAGTTTACAATACCCTAGCAACGGTGTGTTTGTAAGGTCACATAAAAAATCAAGTCACTATTGTGCCTAAATGTATTGTACTGATTCATTAAAGAGGCCCGAAAGATGTTTGATTATCAAGTACGTATCGCGAGGATATGTCATATTTGTCAAATTAATCGAGTTATGGATGGTTTGGGACAAGAACAATGGAAGCTTAATGTCATTATATATTTTTCAAATCAAGTTTAAGCTACTAAAGTTGAACGATACAAGTGATAACGACACTGCAATGACCAGTGATGACGACCTCGAATTGAGCATTGAATATATCAATGGACAAATAAATTAGACAAATGATTTAGACAGGAATATAGCACTTATTTATCACATAGTCGGTATTGTTTTCCTACAGTGCGTGCAGGTTCATATTTTTGATATTATAACGTGTACATATCACTTTATTTGATTCTGATTGGTCCAAATGAGATCATGAAATTATTGTTCATTAATGTCTTTAATGATTGGCTGCGACCGTGGGAAAACGTTTTTATCCCCGCCTTCTGGAATGTTTTGATCTGAATGAACATTTTTTGGCGGCCATTTTTTAACTCGACTCGCAAATCGAAATTGAGGAAATTTCATATCGGAAGTCTCAGTATGAATATGCTACTCCCTCAGGGGTTTATTATTGTCATGTTTAACAATATCATCATAAGAAATATGGAATAAAATAACAAGACAAGAACGAATAATAACGAATAAAACTAAGGGATAGCGGAATGGGTGGGGTGAGTATATATATATATATATATATATATATATATATATATATATATATATATATATATATATATATATATATATATATATATATACATATATATATATATATATATATATATATATATATATATATATATATATATATATATATATATATATATATAATCCACCGTATATACAAGCGTAGTTTAAATGCTAACTTAATGAAGAAAAAAAAACTCACCTCTGTTCGGAGAATAATCTATAATCTAGACATGAATGGGTCTCCTAACTGACAGATCTTTATCCAACCACAGCATCTTTGCGTAACATATATGGGATGTAAATCCGATATAAAAATAAATTTGTTGATGTCTTCTTTACAGTCTGTTTTTCAAATCAAACACTACAAATATCAGGTCACAAATGCATTGCAGTAAATGTGGGACTTTTTGTATCCGGTAATCCTATTTCACATGAAAATCGCAACAAAGTAACGTTTTTAAACACATTTTAGGGTATATGTACATTCTACTGTCAGCCGCTGTTGTGTAACTGCTTACCGTAAAACAATGTGGCAGCTTCACATCGCATTTATAATTATGTTTTGAAAAATGATTATGTGGTTACAAAACATTCTGTTTATTCAGATGGAAGCTTTTTCTTTTATTTCTAGTTTGCAAAACGGTACAATCCAATTTTACCAGTTCAACTTTGTTTGGGACTATATTTTATGCACAACAAATGAAAGGTGCACAATCTGTCAGAATAAAAGAAATTATTCGTTCTTCTATCTATCTAAATAATTTCCACTGAAATAAAAACTATGTGATAAAAGAAATCTAAAATGGGTAAAGTTTTAATATTAAATTTATGAAACTCGTTGAATAATGTCTTGTTTTTGCTCGCCAAAGCTCGCAAAAGCTAGAATTATTCAACTTGTTTCATAAATCCAATATTAAATCGTTACCCATTTGAGATCCTCTATATCCACACCCAACTTTCATAGTGTATACGTCCTGATCTACAGGGTCCCAGAAGCAAAGCAGCCATAGTTAATAAGTCCAATGAAGCAAACGTTAAAGCCGAGTTATGTAAGCACTCAAAAATGTGTGCAACGTCGGGATGTGTTCGAGTTGTTGCAATACTCACTGATGGGTCATTTGACTTACTTGGGCTACGGCTGATTTTAGGATAGTTCCACCCAGGTGTGAACGTCTATTTTATAATGATTCTGCGAAGAACATGCCTCTTCGATAATAAAATTCTAATTTGTAATGTCAAATTACCATGACACCAAAATATTGTAAGTCGCTTGAAGGACTGCGTGAAATCATAACTCATCATCTGAATTATCCACTTTGTATGTGGATATGAAACGAAGACGACAAGAAAAATGAATTAATTGGGTCCCAATCAATATAAAGGCGTATGACTTGAACTCTTTAGCAAAACTTTATATTATAAAACAATTTACTTGTGTTATGCGGTGTTCGACCATGACGTACATCGCCGAATATTACTTTGAGATACACTGGCGAAGAATGGAACAGATCGTTGAGGAAAAATACCACAAGATCAATGACATATTATTCTGGATAAATGCAGTTGCAGCTTCTGATCCTGGTAAAGTAAAAATGTTGCAAACATGTATTGCTAAAATGAGCAATTATACAAATATTTTCCCTAATACATATATATGCCAACTGTTATTCAGCTTAAGAAATTTATCGGAACGTTTAAGGCAGGCATATTTGAGCTAACAATACTCAGAAATAAGATTAAAGCTTCGTGAAACAAAAACACAGTTACATATCAAATCGTACATGCGGTGGCTGATGAATAATACCACCGCCGTATCACCGCTGGTAATATCGCTAATGTTACGGCGGATGTACATTAACGAGTTCAAGCCCCTGAGATCAAGTTTTACTGGCTCGTTACTGACTTTGGAGACTACTAGAAATCATTACAAGCATATACAGACCAAGTAATTATGCAATGAAGCTTCTCTCAAATGTGTGTCTGTTGATCATATGAACGGTGGCTTTTCTATTCGCATGCATCTCTTGGTGTAAGATGAACATTCCTCTTGCTGCAGACTTTACTATGCCACTTTCCACTAGTTCGGACGATGGCTTTAAAAGCATACGCGAACAATTTCGCTGTTGTTTCTCCGTTACCTTAAACCGTGAATATACCGTGACCATAAACGATAATTTTTTAGGTTCCCAACAATTATCGAGAAGTTGAAAACATACACCCGACAAGATTCGGGATGAATCTTTCCAGATGCGTAGAAGTTTACGTTGCTGCTTCCCTGTACAAGTCTTTCCAGTGGTCGCGTTACGTTCCAGCACCAAAATATCTTACACCGAGGACAGTGATAAGCGAGAATAAAGGCAACTGATGCTTTGAATGGGAGATCTTATCCACACTGCAGCCCGCCCATGATAATGCAGATCATCTTCGAAAATATCGACAGTACCTATGTGGACTTAGGTTACTGTCATAGCAAGTTTTAAAGTCTCCACCCTGTATTTGTTTTAAATAAGGCCTCCAGCTAATTTGACTATCTCATAGCTTCCACCAATGTACTTTTGTTTGAATCGTTGTTGAGCAGCATGGAAAACATTGACGGATCTTATGTCTCATCGGCTTAGTAACATTAAGTGTGGATTACCTATTTTTCACGAATGGTTTATCGGCTCAGTAATCATTATGGAAGAAAATTTCCATGTCGGTGCTATTTAAGATAAAGCATAGCATCGCTGAGTTCGGGACGGTGTTGGTAGAACTGGAAAACCACTGACGATTTCGCGCATCGACCGGTAAAACATCCAAGGGAAAGTCCGCTTTCCTAGATGAGAAGTTTTCTTTTGAAACACTGAATAATATATACAATTCTTAGAAAGCAAATGATTGTGGAAATACAGAAGCCGCATATTTAACTTCTTGGAAAAGAAATCATAGAAAAGCATTGACTCTACTCAACAAAATAATGTCATATATAGAATATCAGACATTGTCCAGTTGTAAACACATCTGGTATCAAACGGAAAGATCTAAACCTCTAATTGATAGTAATAAGTAAATAAATAAACATCTTTTATCAAGAAAAGGCTATTTAGAGGCCAATACTGAGAATATTCATTGAGTGATGCCATGATTTGGATAAAACAATATCAGCAATGAACAATTATCCATTAAACAAGATCTTAACATGCGTCTTGATTTCAACAGTATCCGTACACGTTATCATAAAACATTCAGCTTTTGTAGAACAACTATTTGAAAATGGAGCAAACTGATAGCTGAAAAATGATAAATAAAATCCGGGAAGAAATGAACAATAAATATGTTTTTTCCAGAAAGCCGCTGGTCGATAATAACAATAATGCGACAAGCTCACAGCGACTATATCGATATGACTTGCGCACTTCTGAGGATTGACATGTGTTTGAGAAATCTCGAAGAGTTTTAGGAATTTGGAACTATGAGGGCTTTATTGTGAAAGGCTCTTCCTTATTGTCGCCCACGTGTATTTAACTTGGCATATATCTATGTGCCACAGGGGTTGGTTTTGTAAAAGAGTTAACTCTAATCGGTAACAGAGATCATAAACTACTACTCCTCTAAAGTACATTATAAATGTGTATATATTTATCACATTATACTATGGTATAGGTTGCACATTTCCCGAGTAGCAATAAAGTAACGAAATTGAAATTAGCACCATATGTCGGTAGCATTCAGTTGTACTGAACTTTGCTAAACTCAGGTAGCATAAATTTCTAAATAACTCAAGACTCGGATTGAATGTGGCTTCTAAAGCAAAACAAAAAAAAATTAGGAAAAAGGCTTTGTAAGTAAATGCAAATATTATATTGTATACTTTGTTTCTTTATGTATGGGTTCAGTAGTGTATGATCTTGTCAGACGCCAATATTGATTTACACATACATTTAAATTATTTTCTTTAGGGGTTTATTATGACTAGATCATAGTATTTAAATCAAACATTCGCATAAGCCACATGATTAGATTCATATGGCAAAGTAAAAGAAGTATCAAATCCAAGTTGTCATTTATAGGCAGCCAAACAAACTGTTCCTGACGTTTAAGCATCTAAACGCATTCAGATAATGAAAACAGAAAAAATGCGAAGAGAAGTACCAGCAAGTCACATATGATATATCTTGCAGTCGTACAGTTACACCTATCGTATATATCAAGCTCATTACGTATTTGATTTATTTCTTTATTAAACATGCCAGTGTTTTGTATTGTCTTTAATTATTTCATTTATTCATAAAGCTCGAGATGGAAGATCAAAATAAGGTGACCTTTGCGCTTCTTGGGCTTGGAAGGATTGGCCAAGTTCACCTAGCTAATTTACTTGCCAACAATCGTGTTTCTCTACTGTGTGTTGTGGAAGGAAATATCGAACTTGCCCAGAAAGTCCTTAAGGAAAATGGTTTGCTGAATCAAGTGCAGGTTTATGGGATAGATGAAATTCAGCTCGTTTTGGATGATGAAAGGTAAAACTGTCTGTATATCTCAAATTTATTTCTCTCTATATTTATATTCTTTCTCTCATGAAATATACTGTTATTACCATGGGTTTTTTTTTCAGAGTCGTCCATAATATAGAAAATGTTATTGGTATTTTCTATTAACCTGTTTTCATTTAATAATGAGTTGACCTGTGATTACCGTTTGATTTCATTTCAGAATATCATCCATCTTTATCTGCACGCCGACAGACACTCATGCCGATATTATCAGGAGGGCGTTAAAGGCTGGTAAAGTATATTTACCTATTTGTATATTCTAGAAGTTTCTCCCATTTTTGGGGGTAAGAGATCGCGTCCCGACAGAAGATACTTTGACATTCAATTTTTAGGTGAAACGGTAATATTTCAACTTTGCAATTAATATAAAGAAATAATTAATTTTTTTGATATAATAATGTATTAATTAATTTATTCAAGTTGAAATTAGGAAATAATTTCAAACTATTTTTCATATTAAAATTTTTATTTTAACCTTTGTGTTGCGTGGTTGGTTCATTTAAACATCTAGATATTGAAATTTATGGCTTGAAAGGTGAGTAAATGTTATTTCCTTGTCTTATCTTAGGACGACTATGCTGCAAGATATGTCAATCGTTTGAAAAGAAATTGTTAAGTCATAGAGCTTAAACTTAACAAGCTAATGTAAAAAGGAAAACGCATGCAGTGTTTTAAATATATACATATTTATTTAAATAAAATACAAAACAAATAAAATTTTAAAAAATATATATTGTGTAAGAATACCTGGAATATTATCCTAAATTGTACTATCAATTTCTGATTAATCAGGAAACTGTCCAAAAGTATTCAGAATGAAGGTTCTAATATGTTTATATGACCATGCTAACACCAGAGAAGATTAGAAAGGGGATTAACACTTGAAAGTTTCACATGATCCAACAAACTTTTTTAAATATTCAAGTCCTTGAATAACTTAAGATAATCCATCTACTGTTTGTGATATTTTTTCCAATGCTAAATCCAAGGAGCGAATATTATTGATAAATCACTACTTTTCTCAACAACTCTTACAGAACTGGCATAAACCGAGCAACACAATAAGTGGTACTTGTATTGTTATTATATATTATCGATATAAGAACCAAATCAACATAATCGGATTTACTTGAATATTCTCGAACTATAAAATCATACTATTTTTAAATAACTGAAACAGTCATGTCATGATCTTCTCAAACTTTTGAATCAATCAACAAATTATGTCGTGCATAAGAACTGTACATAACAATTGCACTCTTACTTTCTCCTGCTGTTTATGTGATCTCCATTCAAATTAATGCGTGATGTATTTGACCTAAATAGTTGTTGACTTGACCTTAGCGATCACCCAGGGCTTATGAACGATATTCCTACAAAGTAGTGTACATGAAATTTACGATTATGCTAGACAGCTACCGAATGTAATTAATTAAAATATAAATATCAGAACCCACAATATTATAAAATTAATAGATGGTTCAGAAATCCATAACAAATAAAGCAAAATTGACATCATTTTTTACAAAGAAAATGAAGTTGGTAATCACATTACTATCATCACATGACCTTTATTTTTTCATGCATTTTAATCTAGGAAAGCACGTAATTTGTGAGAAGCCTATATCGGAGAACTCAAAGGATATAACAGCCTGCTTTGACGATGCCGAAAAATACAACAGAATACTTATGGCAGCTTTTAATAGGTAACAGTTAGTATATTTTTTCCAACTTTGTTATAATTCAAATCTGCAAGGCGTTCACTGGATGTAAAGGCATCTGACAGGAAAGAGGCACATCTTGGCCACATGAATAATCGTAGCGGCGCATTTAAGATACATAGAAAACAATCAGGAATGTATACCAATTTGTCTATATTTTGAGCTATGCATACATACATACATAAATACATACATACATACATACATACATACATACATACATACATACATACATACATACATACATACATACATACATACATACATACATACATACATACATACATACATACATACATACATACATACATACATACATACATACATACATACATACATACATACATACATACATACATACATACATACATACATACATACATACATACATACATACATACATACATACATACATACATACATACATACATACATACATACATACATACATACATACATACATACATACATACATACATACATACATACATACATACATACATACATACATACATACATACGTGAAGTTCGTCTATGAAGTAGATGAGGACCAGTTATCCAGTGTTTTATCGGGAACAAATGGTTTGTGGGTGCGTATGTGGCCGATGAGGCCGATGTGCGCCGTGACTGTTCTGTGGCATTGTGGACAATGGGTGGTAAAAACGCTGAACGTGGGGTTTTGCCTCCAGATTTACTGGCCTGCCTCCGTTATTCTTCCACGACTCTCCTTTTGGCCTCTCCCACGTGTCATAACCAATGCCAAAATTATTTAATAACGTCATCAAGGTCCTTATATCGTTTTTTTTCTGGCTTCCTTCGTTGCGATTACCATGTGCAAGCTCACCATTAAAGAGTTATGTTTGGAAGTTGGTGGTCTGGCATGACAATTACATGACCTGCCCATCGCAATTGTGATTGCATCAAGGTGGTACAGATACTGAGAAGGCTTATTTGTTCAACGACCTCAGAATTCGGGTCCTGTCTTGCCATTTTATGTTTAGGAGTCTTCTGAGGTAGAAAGTATGAAGTTATTCAACTGTTTTTGCATGGTGCTGGTACACTGTCCAGGTTTTGCGTGCATATAATAGCGCAGGGAGTAATATCACTTTGTATACTTTCAACTTTGTTTGAAGACTAATGCCTCTTCTAGTCAAGACCTTGTCGTGTAGTCTGCCGTAATGCTGCGTTGGCTTTTACAATCCTAGCATTAACTTTGTCATCTATTACGGCGTTCTGGGACAGACTGTTGCCAAGATAGGATAACTTGTTCACTGCGCTCAATTATAGTCGTTGGCTGTGATGTGTGGCTCAGCGAACGGTTTTCCTGGAACTGGCTGATACATTATTTCAGTTTTCTTGGTGTTGAGACCAAGGCCGAAAATTTTTGAAAGCATCAGAGAACTTGTCGACTCTGCGTTGCATCTCAGTTTCAGAGTCAGCTTTGATGGCGCATCCATCAGTAAATATAAAGTGTCTGATGATATCTGTTGTGACCCTAGCGTTTGCATGGATCCTCCTTAGGTTGATCAGTTTGCCATTAATGCGGTATCTGATGCAGATTCCCATCTCACTATCTCTAAAGGCATCAGTGAGCATGGCTGAGAACATTAGACTGGCGCCATCACACAGCCCTGATTCACTCCCTTTGAGGGATCTGATATATCTCGTTTGTTCAGGACTCTACCATAGCGTGGTGGAATTGCTGCACCATGGTGATAAATTTCCTTGGGTATCTGTACTTGGCCGTAACTTCCAAAGTCCATCTCTGCTGTGTTGAAGGCCTTGGTCAGGTCAACATAGGTAGAGAGAAGGTCAATATTTTGCTCTTGGCTTTTTTCTTGCATCTCCCCGAGCAGAGAACACCATGTCGATGGTTTCACGCTCATTTCGGAATTCACAATTGCTTTCTGGTTGGAGTCCATGGTCAATGAGTAGTCTGAGACGGTTGAGGAGAATCCTTTCTGCTATGGAGACAAAGAGATACCTTGATAGTCACAAGGATGTAGATTTCATTTGCTCTTATACATGTGTAGCATCATTGAATTCCTATGGGATCGTCTCTTTTTGCCACACGAACTAAAACATCTCATGGAGCTTTTCAGTCAGAGCTGCACCGCCTTTTTTGTACATCTCTGCCAGGATTGAGTCTAAGCCAGGAGCCTTGCCACTAGATAGCAGACATTTTACTTTCTTGATATCTAACATGGTTGGTGGGTAATCCAATGATTCATTGACTGTCATTTGCGGCTGCTAATCAATGGCTTCATCATTGATGGATGCTGGGAAGTTGATGACAGTTTAAGTGGTCAGACCTCTTTTTGGGGATCTTCTCTTTGTATGTGATCAGTGTTTCATCCGCACTGAGAGAGAATGATCCTTGATCCTGATAATAATGGGCCATAAACTTCATTCAGTGCATCATAAAACCGTTTCATATCAAGCTTGGAATCGTGGCTTTGTATTTCGTTAGCTGTGTTATTCCGCCAGGAGTCCCGCATCTGCCGGAGTTTCTTTTGAACAATCATACGGATGTTATTGAAGGCATCTTTCTTTGAAGTGGACTTGGATCATATAGGTAAGCTTTGTGAAGGCGATGTTTTACATCCAATAGCTGCTTGATATTTTCGTAATTCTCATCAAACCAGTCAATATACTTTCTGGGGAAAGTCCTAAGTACAGGGATGTACGGGAGTGCATTGCAGCACCTCTGGTGGAGGAAAAGTAGCGCCTCCTTTGGAGTAGCTTGCCAACTTTTTGCCCCTACATACACCCAGCCCTCACCTGTGGCTCCAAGAAGCTCTAACATGTGCAATAGCCACACACTGGTCAACCACTTCGACTGGGGGCTAAACCAGGTGAGGATAGTCAACGGTCTTAAAACATTGTTGAGTCAATGCCTGCCTACCCAGGCATATGAAGACTGGATTCGGCAGACTATGCTAAAGAAATCGATAGCTAGAACAACGGGCAAAAAGGCGATTCCCTACATACATACATACATGCATGCTTGCATGCAGGCAGGCAGGCATGCATGCATCCATCCATCCATCCATACATCCATACATCCATCCATCCATCCATCCATCCATCCATACATACATACATACATACACACACACACACACACACACATACATACATACATACATACATACATACATACATACATACATACATACATACATACATACATACATACATACATACATACATACATACATACATACATACATACATACATACATACATACATACATGCATGCATGCATGCATGCATGCATGCATGCATGCATGCATACATACATACATACATACATACATACATACATACATACATACATACATACATACATACATACATACATACATACATACATACATACATATGTACGTATGTACGTACGTGCGTGCATGCATGCGTGCGAACAGACAAACAGACAAGCAGTCATGCTACCAAAAATAATGGCAGGCAATGACCAATAGGTATGCAAAATACATACATATATAAATCAACATATTTTAAAGTTTTTTTAAACATTTTTCTTTATTTAAAAAAATTAAAAAAGACGGAACCACTTTTGATTGAATCATTCAAAATAGTTCTACTTGCGACGTAGAATTGGACATTGTGGAACAAAGGTAACATCTCCAATATTTAGAAAACCTGTTTTCTAATAATTGATTTGTGCCCACAGCAACTTCCTACAACAATTGTATTTGCACCTAAAGAAATTATTTTTTGGTATATTTCAGAAAATTTGATCCCTCTGTTCGTGAGCTTTATACCCGAGTGAAGCAGGGTAATATTGGTGACCTGCATGTGATTAAGGCAACCTTTCGAGATCATCCTCTTTGGACCGGTATGGACTGTCTGACCCAAACCTTCCTCATACATGACATTGACATGATCTGCTGGTTCAATGACGGCCTGCCCGAGAGAGTTGTCTGCATGGCTACAGCAAATCTAGAGGTATGTGCGCTCTTGTGTGTGTGTGTGTGTGTCTGTGTCTGTGTGTGCGTGTGTGTATGTGAGTGTGTTATACGTGTGTGTGTATGTAATAAGTGTGTGTATTATAATCTATAAAACACAAGATCTTCTAAATTTGTATCTAAGTATTCAGTGTGAAGTTCTGATGCATAGCGTAATATATATTTATGATAGCACTTTCGTATTAATCTGCACAACTTAGTCTTATTCTGTTTTGTTCATCTGTAGGATAAAAATGACATAATGATAGGAAAAGATGTTCTTAAACATTCTTATAATATTGACAAATCATGACACCAATCATCTGTTTATAAAGTACCCTAAGATACTTTCGGCATTTGTGTCCTCCAAAATGTAAGAGTTCGATTATAAATATAACATATATGGCGTGCAATGGCATGTCTAAACTTGAACGTGAGACTAATATTAAGGAAATATTTTAATTTTCTTTTATATTTAAAGTATCAATGAAACATCTTACAATTCCATATGAAGGTAACCCATGGCTGTAACAAGTCATCTTGCAAACAATACGTTGTGTGTATAGTGCGATCCACTCGTCCAGAATTCATATGTATATAACTGATCATTGAGAGATTACTCTACCGGCTTCGTCTTGTCTTACATATCCCCTATTTGATACATTTTGTTATGATCTGAATACAGAGTGAATCTTTTCTGTATTGAGCTTTAAAAATGAAGCAAACGTGTTCTTTGTTAATGTTAAAAAATTGTTACCAAATCTGTTAATGACATTTCTGGTATGACTATTAATATAGCCACAGCCGTGTCCCATACCATGACATTGGAGAGACCATATTGTTCAACAGTTTAAATGATTTAGAAATTTAGTCTAATTCTGTATTACAGCTTAGAAATCGTAATTAATGTCTTCATTGCCTGCGATGCCGTGCCATCTTTTGCCTTGGTACAGATGGGTCTTGCAGTAAAGAGAAATCCCCAAATTCTCATCAAACTTCAATTTCTAACCTAGATAGAACAACTGTTACTTTGTTCTTGGAAAATGTCAATTTCTAAAACTTGTCAGATAACATTTCATCCCTCTTTTATCACACAATTATTTGGAATTAAAGTTTTTAATCATCTGAATATCTGACATCAGTATTCAGTATTTCATCAATGTCATGTATTCCTGGACAAAAAAATATTGAATCTCTACATTTCTCTTTTAATTTATATTACAAGCCTATGCGTTAGAAAATAAGTAACATAAAAGAGTAAAAGGCAACAATTGTTGTGAAATTCAACAAATATTTTTTCCTATAATAGAAAGTGAATGTATAATAAAGGTACTTACGGTATTGACAATTAAATCCCAAACAATTATATAATTACAGACACAAGTCTTAGTAATAAACGTTGCAAATAAAGGTTAGCGGAAATCCAGATTAAATTCAACACTGAAATTGTTAATGTGCCTGTTGTGGCCTCTACAGAGGTTTTGTACCAATAGTATTTTGTTGAAATACCGTAATATAATTCAAGGCTTGTATTCACTATTAATCGCAGCTGAGGTCTCTGTCCAAGAGTATTATTTTTATAAGCAATCTGTATTTTTAGATAAAATTCACTTTAATTAAATAATTTCAAGAAGTAAATTCCAGCAGAAATACATGTTGGAACACAACAGTAATACAAATTAATAATGCTAGATCTTAAAGCACAAACGATTAATTTCTCCACTGACAAGATTATATAGTCCTCTACTTTACATATGGTCACAGATAGCTCTGTCTAATACAAACTATTACCTAATTTTAAAAAAATTCAATCTGGAACCTTTTAAATGTTTGCAAGATAAAAAGTCAGTTATAATTAGAAAGTTTGTTGCTAAAATTATAGTATAGAACCTGGACTGTCAGATACGCCAGGGGAATCTCAATAGCCAAGACCAGACCCAAATACACATGTTTAATTATATTATTATCTATTATTAAATCCATATACATATAAAACATTTTTCCTGTGTATTAGATGTTTACAGAATTTTTTAAAAAATCAACAATTCGGGTTAAGTATAAAATAAACTTGAGTTTCAACAAGGTTAAATCCAACATGCAAAGTTATATTACAACAACATATAGTACGATATATATTTATTTACAACTAGCAAACATTGTAAATTAAATATACATAACATTTTGATCAGACAATCATTTATAAATAGATTTTTAAAAGTTATATTGATTTATAAAGTCTATCTTCTATATTTATAAAAAAACAAGTATGCATAATACTGACCATTTCAAACGCATGCACATTGAACAATAATCATGGATACTACGACACGCAAGACGTTACTCGAATATACCTTTTTTTATTAAATATTCATGTGAGTTTGGAGTGAACAGTAGAATCAACCTACTTGGATTGGTCGATAAAACGATATTAAAATCTGGAGCTATGTCTACCTAAATAGATATAAACCAGAATTCGAAGAATAAACATATTAACCACGATAGCCTACTCATTGAGTAAACCACACTGAGCTTCATCGATTATCTTCCATTCATTTAACCATATTGTCACTGTTAGATATCAGTCAATACATTTGTTGTTGTTGTTGTTGTTGTTGTTGGATTAACTCTATTAGTCATAGACTGGAAGAAATTACAGCATGATCTTCTGTCTTTGAAAATTTGGGGTAAACTTATGACTTCTATTGGTTATAGACTGGAAGAAATTACAGCATGATCTTTTGTCCAGCATTGTGGATTACCTCAATTGGTTGCTATTAGCGTTATGACAGCAGTGGCAGTATTTATGGTAGGAAACCGATAAATTACACAACGGAATAATTGAGAAATTACTCGGCAGATACTGTTAATGTCACCATGGTGTCGAATGTGATGTTGTTTTACTGCTGTGATGTGCCTTTAAACGGTAGATTGACTGGCTTCAGGTGGCGCATTTAAAATAGTCCCCGTGTTAGGGATAGTTGTAGAGTGTCTAGGGTGTGGATTACTGGCGGAACGGAAAGTTGATGTAGAGAAACTATGCGGATGTGCGGTTGATAGATATTTGGCAAGTTGAAAATAGTGTGGTCTTATACTGATTAGAATAAAATTTATGTATATAATGGACACGTCAGGCTTTCCAACTTACAACTGTAGTTGTATAGAAGTCTTTGAAAATTTGGGGTAAACTTATGACTTCTAGCGGGATTCGCGCCAAGGTTTTGACACCGCTCGGTCAAGCAAAGACCCTGGCTTGTAACATGAGGCATTTTCAGCACAATATGTGTTATATAAGGCAGACAGTATAAATGGTGGATGAAGAACCCGGGAAAACGTATAAAAGAACCACTGACCCATGAGGAGCTACTGGTAAGGTTTCTCTCATACCCACACTGGCCTAATCCGAGACTCGGACTCTTGCAGACAGAGGTGAGAGGGCAGTGATCCTAAATGATGAGCGCTTGGCTATTCGGGTCCCTTTCCATACATTTCTTGATCGTTGTACAAAACGTTGCCAAGTTTAGTTGGAGGATGGGGATATAAATAAAAACAAGGATGGCCTCGAGGAAATTGTCGGTTATAAACAGATGAACTTAGCCATTTCACAAATCATGTTAGATATTGTATTTTAAATAAATAAAAATGAATAATAAGTTGTTATGCTAAGTAACAGAAAGGATCGAAAAGCAACAAGCTTTGTCAAATTCAACAAATAATTTATTTGTTTAGAATACAAAATGAAAATGAGCAAAATAAATAACTTACGGTATTACAAATTAAATCACAAGATAATCCAACAATAACAGACACAAGTCTTATAATTAAATGTCCTGAATACAATTCAGTAGAAATCCAGAATAAATCCAAACACTGAAGGCGATGATGTGTATGTGGTAGCGTATTAAGTAGTTATATGCCAACAGCCTTTTCTTGAAATACAGTAATTAAATTCCAGGCTTAAATCCTTATAAATTCCAGTAAATATCTCTATCCAAGAATTTTATATGAGCATATTTTGTATTTCCATAGAAAATATCACTTGAATTCAATAATTTGAGGAAATAAAATTTCCAGCCCAAAATGAACTCCAGTCATTTTTACTCAGTTTTATGAATTTATTGTCAAGCAAATACTGAATTTATTTTTTTTCAAGTGTTCCTGTATGAATGGGTTCATCCTTTATGGGTGTGGTTTCACAAGTGTGGAATTTACAATTTCAGCGTTGTTGTAGATTTTATTTTTTCTTGTAGGTGCATCTGGAAATAAGTGATCATATTCAAGTAATAACTATTCCAATGCATTTTGTTCTTGTTGTTGCAAATGTGAACATTTTCGTTCCAGATTATTCAAAATGTCTGAATTTCGAAGATTTGTTACTACAAAGTTAATACAATCTTTCCATCGCTTTAATCCTCACTATGTGGGACAGGAAAAACTAAATGAATTGCGTGATTCACCTTGTTATCTTTATCAACTTAATAATACTGTTTTAATACACTTACATTCCAGGAGTACTATTATTATAATTTAACTCAATCATTTTCTTCTTGTCATTGTAACGATCATAATACATAATCGGAAGACAAATTTTAAGAATGAGCAAGATACACAAAATTATATCACTTGACCGATCCCTTAATTTTAATTTTTAATTGATTTGTTGAATGCCAAATTCAAACATAATAGGCTGGATAACTCAACACTTAAAAATTGACCCTTGATCAGACTGAACAGATTTGGCCAAATTAATTAACATGCTTATCAAAGCTTTTGCTATTGCTTTAGTTGTAATTTACTTCAAAGAATTGCCTCTACGAGTTTTGTAGACGCATATATAATGGTCTACCTGACTTAATGTTAGGTGAGAGACCAAAACAATTTACTATTATTCTGAAAAATGGTTCGTCAAATAGAGGAATAAGTTCCAGATGGACCTTGGGTATCTTCTATTGGCTTTTTGCACCATCTGACAATTGAGACGAGATCTTCAGTATTTACAAACATTTTTTTAACTTTTGGATAATAAAAGTGATTTAAGATCTTATTAAAAAAAAACGTCTTACTGATGAACATTGTATTTTTCTCCTATTTTTGTAATTGCATTTGTCTGTATCTGTCTCTCATCTTTCTGCAATTACATTTGCATTTGTGTATCATCTTTCTGTAACTACATTTCTTCTTCTTATTTATGTAACTGCGCTCGTCTCTCTATCTTTCTTCCATCTTCTTTCTTCAATTGCATTTTCCACTCTTTTTCCTCTTTATCTAATTGCATGTGCTTTCCCTCTTTGTCTTTCTGAAGCTCAATCTTTCTTTACTTTAATTCTATCTCGCATTTTAATTTTGATTTCTTTACTTTTAAGTTAGAGTCTGATATAGACTTTTCAAAAAACAAATCCAAAGACCTTTACCCAATACATTCTTCTCCACCAAATATTGGACCTAACTATTCTTTATTTCTTGTTTCGTTAAAAAAAGCCTTTGCATCAGAAGAATCATATTATCTGGCAAACTGAAGTAATTAAACCTTTTTCAAGAATCCACTTTAGATGACACTGTAAAATTCTAAAAAAAAGAATTTTAAACATTGAAATAATATCTTGGATTTAGAAAATTCTGGAATAAAGGTCATGACAATTTAAATTTCAAAGAAAGCTTTATGTAATGTTTTAGACAAAGTTTACATACCTATGACGAGCGCTTAATTTTCTGTTACGAGTCCATGATCTTAACATAAGTAACATAAAAGAGTCAAAAGCAATAATCTTTGTAAATTCAACAAATTTTGTTTTGTCAAACATTCCAAGTGATAATGAAAAAAAAAACCTTATGGTATTACGAATTAAATTCTAACATAATCCAAGAATTACAGACACAAGTTCACAAGTTCTAGTAATTTAAAGCGCAGAAGAAAAAAAATTCCGTAGAAATCCAGAATAAATCCAGATCTGAAGGCGATGATGTCAGTAGTAGTATATAGAGTGTTTCCGAATTAATTCCAATGAATGTCTCTATCCAAATATTTTATCAGAACACTTGTATTACCAGATAAAATTATCACTTGAATTCAATAATTTGAAGATAGAATTAAAAATTCTAGCCCAAAAATAAAATACTTTACACAATATGATACAACTTGAAGGTGATAGATCTTAAATTACGACTGAACAATATCATATCAGCTACCCAATTATATAGTTCTCTACTTGACCTCAGGTCACAATAAGCGTTTTCTAATAGAAAAATATTACCTAATGGCAAAAGAATCTTCCGGAATGATCCTGATGTTCACAAAATAAAAACCAGAATCTGGACTATGCCAAATACACTTATAAAACCTAGACCTAGACCAAATAAACATATTTACTTCTATTAACTAACAATACTGTAGCGGAACTGATCTCTCCGCTACACTGATCTGAGTCTCGCTATGTCGGGTTCTTTATGATAAGTCTTATAGTTATCTTATATCCCGCTGAATCTGTCTGAGGACTGGCACTCCAGAGTGTGACAGATTTCCACCTCAGCGGGATACCGGCTTATTTCTGGCTTCTTGTGCGCCGCCGACTTGGTCACAGCTAGTCGCAGAGTCTCCGACTTGCCGCAGTCGCCAACTTGTCGCAGAGTCGCCGAATGGGTCGTAGTGTCGCCGACTAGTCGCAGAATCGCCGACTGTCGCTGTCTTGGTCGCCGAATATCACAGAGTCGCCGACTTGGTCACAGAATCGCCGACTGTGTCGCAGGGTCGTCGAATGATCGCAGTCGCTGGCTTGGTCGCAGTCGCCGACTTGTCGCAGAGTTGCCGACTGGTCACAGTCTCGGTCGCCGTTATCCGTTTGAGATCGATAGAGACGACAGTGCGAAATAACGAAAGAAGAGCTATCCTCAGTCTAAATGTGTATTGTCGCAAGACCTCTGCGTTACTTGGGCGAGCCCTGTAACGCCGGGTTGCTGGTCGATGAAAGACCTTGTCCCTACCCTTTCCAGATTCATGACCTGCTTCTTCCTGCCCAAGGATTACGACCAAGTGTACTTGCCCTGGCGGGGTGGTTATACTGCTGCACTGCAGGGGACGTTTTCACTCTATGCCGGTTATTTACACACTCCCCTAGCAGCCACAGTTGGTCCGTATATATACCCAGGCGGAAGCACGTGACCCAAAGCTAAGACGATAGATAGCACTACAAAGCCCGTCAAACATTCGAAATAACAATATAAACTTTAAAGAAACGAATATTATACAACGAAACGAAAATAATTGAAGTCCATGGGGTTTCCTCGTTACACAACCCACGCCTCCACTATATATACTTCCACGCACATACGACTGTCAAGAATGAGATTTAAACAAATAATTAGAATCATTTGAATCACAGTTAAATCACATAAAAACATAATATCAAACAATCACAAAAGAATTAATGTTCAGTATAAATGTCCACCATCATTTCTCTGTCCTTCCTTCCAGCTATCATGACATCTACAACCACACTCTTGGTCGCACTTTTGTACCGCCAAGGGTTCTGCCCATTCTTTCACTCTCAGAGTTCGTCGTATTTTATGTTTAGTACCATCACCTCGAATGTTTTCTTTGTCCTCGGTCTCTCTCTGTATTCTGACTTGCGGTTTGACCTCTGCTTGACAGGCTACTGTTACTCGACGTCTCTTAAAATCACATGTACGGTCTGTACTGTAGGTACATTCCTCACAACGATATTTCTTTACTGAATGTTTGCGACTAATATACTCTAAAAGAGCCACATCACTATCGTACTTCTACTCACAGAACGGACAATTCTTCATTTTTTTAGGAGTAATTTTATTCCTTGCCATACACCATTGGGAAAGACAAGAAAATTAAAAAAGCGATGAACCACTTTATAGTGTCTGTGATTTCAAACCAAGCTAAAGATTGGCACAAGACTAATTCTGCATCTGATTGGATGCTGCACTCAACCATTCTAATCGAGCGCAACCGGTTACTTGAGTTACACACAGGAATGTCCTCACCGTATTTACTTTATTGTTCCAGATTAGCGACATTCACATAAAATTCTTCCAATTTCTTGGGTAGCTTCCTTTGTCTCCTAGGTCGCTCATCACCAGCTGTTCTTGACACTTCCATTGTCAACCTCTGTCATGGTGTCGATGAGATAAGGCGCAACTTGACTGGTAGCATCCAGTTCGTCGATCCCTCGATCCTTATCTATACATTCCGAAGTTTCAGAGTCCAATTCCCTCGCTCCTTTAGCGACTTCATTACATTCCTGATACCTTTTCAAGCGATCCACGTGAACTACAAGGGGCTTTCCATATCTACCGCATTTAACTCTGTAATTGACATCACTCAACCTGCCAACGACTTCGTATGGCCCATACCACCATGTCTGTAATTTCGGCTAAATTGCACTTTTTCTTTTTGGCGAAAACAACCAGACAAGATCGCCTATCTGAAATCTCTCCCATCTGGTCCTGCTATCGTAATAGCGCTTCTGTGGCGGCATGTTGCACTGCAAGTTGTCTCTGGCGAAACGATGAGAAATTTCTAATCTTCTTTCCAATGATTGAATCCACTCATGCGAACTACTGTAACGTTGATCAGGTGGGTTTCCAAATACAACATCTAACGGTAAGTCTGCCTTCCTTCCCATAATCATGAAATTGAAAGTAAAACCTGAGGTTTCATGCACTGCAGAGCGGAATGCCACTCGCTAGGTATGGGAAGTGCTTATCCCAGTCTCTTTGCCGTTTTTCGACGAAAGCAGATAGCATGCCCTTTAGAGTTCGGTTCATCCTTTCCACCATGCTGGTCCTAGTTTTCTCGATTCCAAGGAGTCGACACATTTCACGGAAGAGCTCAATCTCAAACTGTCGTCCTTGATCCGTGTGAATCTGTCGTGGCACACCAAAACGTGTCACGACTTCCTCTACTATCAGTTTTTCAACAACTGTAGCTTCCTGGCAAGGCAGTGGGAATATCTAAGTTCACTTTGTAAAGTAGTCGGCAATCACAAGAATATAAACATTTCCATTTCCAGTCGTTGGAAGTGGCCCTAAGATGTCAACAGCTATGCGTTCCATTGGAACCCCTGACGAAATCAGCTGCATTGGAGCTCGCCTTTTCTGTCCTGGTGACTTTCGTTTCGCACAGGCCTCACATCTCTGGCACCACAGTTGCACATCTTTCTGTAGTCCGACCCAGTAATACTCTTTTCTGATCTTCTGTAGAGTTCTTCTGATGCCAAGGTGCCCTCCACTTCGCGAGTCGTGCGCCATGCGTAGAATATCATTTCTCTTGTCTCGTGGAACAATAGCTTGACTGTGAATTTCTCCACCATCGTGCGACTCCCATCTGCGACAGAGTATGGAGTTCTTTATCTCTAGCTGGTCCTACTGACTCCAGAGGTTTTTCACCAGCACGCCATATCTGACGATTTCTTCCCACGGTGGTCGTGTCTTGCTTTCCACCCAGCTCATCACAATTGCGACATCCTGGTCGGATTTCTGAGCCTCGGTGAATTCATCGCTTCCACAAGACGTCTGTATCACTGCTACTGACATATCAGCACTCCAGTCCTTGTTTGTCGCTGAATCATCGCTGCTTACTTTCGTTTCTTTCTTTTCGGTTTGTGTCTCTACTTGTCTACATGGGCCTCTGGACAGGCCGTCAGTGTTACGATGAAGTCTTCCTGGATGATGTTGAATCTCAAACTGATACTGCGACATGACATCAATCCATCTTGCGAGTTGCCCTTCTTGAAATGCAATAACCACTTCAAGGAGCTGTGGTCTGTTCTAATTAAGAACCGTCTTCCGTACAGGTAATGCTTGAAATATTTTACAAATAATACGACCGCCAACAGCTCTTTTCTCGTCACGCAGTATCTTCTCTCAGCTTTCGTTAGTGATCGACCAGCATATTCTACAACCCTCTCGCATCCGTTGTGAACTTGCGACAGGACAGTTCCAAGTCCACTGTCGCTAGCGTCTGTGTCAAGAATAAAAGGCTTTAAAGGGTCTGGGAACGCTAATACAGGGCTCTTCGTTAATCGTCTCTTCAACTCATCGAATGACGACTGACAACTCTCAGTCCAGACAAAAGGTCTCCCTTTTTCTCTCAGTCGGTGTAAGCTATTTGCAATATCGGCAAATCCCTTTATGAATCGTCGGTAGTATGAACATAGTCCTAAGAAACTGCGAAGTTCTGCCTGCGACGTTGGGTTTCTCCAGTCGATGACAGCGGACACTTTCTCTGGATCTGCACGTATCCCCTCCTTTGACACAATATGACCCAAGTACTTTACTTCTTTTGCGAACAAACGACATTTCTTGGGCATGAGTTTGAGACCAGCTTCCAACAATCTGTCAAAAACATGTCGCAGACGATCCAATTCCTCCTCAAATGTGCGACCAAAGATGATTATGTCGTCTAGATACACCAAACATATATCCCACTGCAGTCCCGCTAGAACTGTCTCCATCAGTCTCTCAAAGGTATCGGGTGCATTACATAGTCCGAACGGCATGACATTGAACTCGTATAAACTTTGCACAGTCGCAAATGCTGTCTTCGACCGATCTTCTGGCTCCATTTCTACTTGCCATTATCCGCTCATAAGGTCTAAAGTCGAGAACAAAGTTACTCCCGATAGCGTGTCAAACGACTCATCGATCCGTGGTAGAGGTGTGCGTCTTTAACAGTCACTTCGTTTAATGCACGATAGTCGATGTAGAACCTCGTTGTGCCATAATTTTTCTTTACTAATACCACTGGTGACGACCATGGAACGGAAGATGGTGAAATTATCCCTTTCTTCAACATGTCGTTCACAGGCTTCTCAATTTCTTCTCTGGCGTGAATCGGAACTCTTCTGAGGGATAGTTTTATTGGTCTCGAGCTCCCTGTTTCAATTTTGTGTCGCGATATTGCAGTCCTTTCAAGATTAGCATCAGATGCGGCAAAAAGTAACTGGTAGTCGCAGAGAAATCTATCCACCTTTCTTGCCAGTTCTTCAGAGGGTGATTCTTTTGACGTTTGAGCCAGTTCTTTCAAATGGGTCGGTAGTCGAGGCTGTAACTCGTTATTCCGAAGACAACAAACGGTCGCATTCCTATCTAAATCGACGACTTTTCCGACTTCTTCTAAGACAGCTATGTTTGTTCCAGTATAGAGTGTCTGGTTATCTGCAGTCGCATTTAGTATCCGTACGGGCAAATTCCCTTTCCCGGGTCTGACTAGCGTTCTCGAGACTAAGATGTCGTACCGCTCTCCAAACTTCTGATACTGTTCTATCACTCCAATTTCCGGCACTGCAGAAGACGACAGCTTGTCAAGTTTTCCTGGAACAATCATCTCGTGCATCGCTGGAACGTTCACTGTCTCTGCGACAATTATTCTGGCGCATCTTACTTGTCCTTTAAACGTACAAGGTAAATTCTCCTTGCCGATGGAAAGGCGACTCTTGTTAACATCGAGTCGTCACGAGTTAAACTTAAGAAAGTCTAATCCAAGTTTTCCCTCAGCTGAGATGTTAGCAACCAGCATTTTATGTCGTCGACGAACACCATGTAAGCTTATTTCAAAAAGTCCCTTCCCGTCGACCGACATTGGTCTACCGTCTGCGAGACTGACTTTCCCTCTCACAGGAATCAGGTCTGGTCTTTTCTCCGGTTTAATCCTCCTATAGACTTCTCTAGATAGAATATTTACTGTAGCACCCGTATCAATCAGGAGATCGACACCAGTCCCGTGAATGGTGCCTGCCACATATAACCCGACGTCAGCATCCGACGATCGGTTTCCAAGAAACCTTATCCCTCTTGCGTCTCAGCCTCTGGTTCCTGTCATATCTCATGCGACCCGTCGTCTGCGGGGTCGGTCGCGAATTACTGTTACATGTCTTCTTAGCAGGGCAGTCTTTCTTAAAATTCCCTGCTGGCCGCACCCGTAACAAACAAGTTCGTCATAGTTTCTGTTTCTGCGTCGCTCTGGGAATTTACTCGTTTGTTTGGTACTCCTAATTTCAGTCGTGAGTTCAGCCACCAATCTCGTCAGCTCCATCATTTGCTCTTTCAGTTCTCTGATTGCTGGCCCCTGTTCCTTATCCTGCGAAGACACACCACGGACATGCTTTTTTCCTCCCTGTCTTTGCAACTCAGCTCTAGCGAACGCCTCTAACTCGACAGCTATCTGTACCGCATCGTTAATCATAGTGGGTCTCGCCTGTTGTACCTTTAAGCACATGTCAGAATCGTCAATGGCATAAATAAATTCTTCTTTAGCGAGCGTATCAACCAAAAGGAAACTCGCCTCAGGGTAAGCTAAAGTCGCAAGATGCAGTATAGCTTACGCAAGCTCTGGTAAAGATTCTCCTTTCTTGCGAATTCTACTCCTTAGCTAAACTCTGTATAACTCGGTCTGCTTCGGGGATCGAATCTCTGCTTCAAAGCATCCACTAATTCAGCATACGACTTCTTCTCAGGCACTGCCAACAATTGCTGTGCTTGACCTCTTAGTGCGACACCTAAATACAGTTTCTTTTCTTCCTCTGTCCAATAATTTAGGGTCGAGTACATCTCGAAGTGAGTGATAAAATCCAACAAGGATGTCGTCACGTCGTACGACATCGGAGTAACGACTGGCCGCTTCAAGGTTCTTTGCGGAAGATTAGTCGCCTCATCGCTTCCTTCCGTAACCGTTCTCTTGCTCTCAGATCTCTTTCGGTCTTTAAGAGATGTATGTACAGTATCCTTTGTCGCTGTAGTATCGGCTATATTCCTGGTCTCCTATGACTTCGAGGGTGTCGATATCGCCTGTCCACTAAAGTAAATCTGTCGTCTGGGGAAAATTTTTTTTCTCGTGCACTCTCCTGCCTTCTTGGTCGTTTCTACACTCATAGCCATAGTCCCCTTCCTTGTAGTTAGTCTTTTCTCTAAATCTTCGCACTCCTTTGTCAAGCGTAGAAACTCGTCTTTGAAATGAATCTCCGTCTTTACCTCCGTCGCGGAGGTAAGCATTCAGTCGCCTACATGTGACCCTCCGTAAGCCATCTTGATTCTGGCTTCTACTCCTCGACCTATCCCACCGCTGCCACCAATTTGTAGTGGAACTGATCTCTCCGTTTCACTGCCCCGAGTCTCGCTATGTCGGGTTCTTTATGATAGGTTTAATAGTTGGAGTGATACCCCGCTGAATCTGTCTGAGGACTGGCACTCCAGAGTGTGACAGATTTCCACCTCAGGTGGGATACCAGCTTATTTCTGGCTTCTAGAGCGCCGCCGACTTGGTCACAGCTAGTCGCAGAGTCGCCGACTGGTCGCAGTCGCCGACTTGTCGCAGAGTCGCTGACTGAGTCGTAGTGTCGCCTACTGGTCGCAGAGAGCCGACTGTCGCAGTCTTGGTCGCCGTCTGGTCACAGGGTCGCCGACTGGTCGCAGTCGCCAACTTGGTCACAGAGTCGTTGACTGGGTCGCAGAGTTGCCGACCGGTCGCAGAATCACCGACTGTCGCAGAGTCGCCGACTTGGACGCAGAGTCGCCGACTGTCGCAGGGTTGCCGATTGGTCGCAGTCGCAGTGTTGCCGACTGGTCGCAGTCGCCGGCTTGGTCGCAGTCGCCGACTTGTCGCAGAGTCGTCGACTGAGTCACAGTTTTTCGGTCGCCGTTATCCGCTTAAGATCGATAGAGAGAGACGACAGTGCGAAATAACGAAAGAAGAGCTATCCTCGGTCTGAATGTGTATTGTTGCAAGACCTCTGCGTTACTTGGGCGAGCCTTGTAGCGCCGGGTTGCTGGTCGATGAAAGACCTTGTCCCTACCCTTTTCAGATTCATGACCTGCTTCTTCCTACCCAAGGATTACGACCAAGTGTACTTGCCCTGGCGGGGTGGTTATACTGCTGCACTGCAGGGGACGTTTTCACTCTATGCCGGTTATTTACACACTCCCCTAGCAGCCACAGTTGGTCCGTATATATACCCAGGCGAAACCACGTGACCCAAAGCTAAGACGATAGATGGCATTGCAAAGCCCGCCAAACATGCAGCATAGCAATATAAACTTTAACGAAACGAATATAATACAACGAAACAAAAATAATTGAAGTCCATGGGGTTTCCTGGTAACAATTTTAACTTTAACCCCATGCACATATATATTTATTTAGCTATGTAATAGTTGTTTAAAGAATAAAGTAAATTCCGATCAAGCCGAAATTAACTCACGTTGGTACAAGGTCAGATCCGACATACAATGTTAAATTACAAAAGCCTGTAGTGAAATAAAAAAACTAAACAATATCTAACAAACAAAAAATGAAAATCAAATAGACATAGCATAAGGTAAACATTTTGCACTATTTGATCCTTGTCTGAGAATATTTCCTGGAAATCTAGACAATCGGTTTTCTGCAAATTTATATATTAGCGTTGTGCTGGCTTGTAGGTAGACCTCGAAAATTTTTCTTCACCATTACATCGTTGTAGAAAAAATGTAATTTTTTATCTACATCCTTCAGTGTTTTGCACTGTCATCGTAGTGAGTATCCTTTAAACTTCAAGATAATATTGTAATTTTCCAATAGTCTCAGCAAGGAAACAATGAAAAAAGTGATTCAGTTCACATTCTATATAGAAAACAATGAAAAAGTTATTTAGTTCACATTCTATACAGAAAACAACGAATAAGTGATTTAGTTCACATTTTATACAGAAAACAACGAAAAAAGTGACTTAGTTCACACTCTATACAGAAAACAATACACTAAAATCTTCTTACATTCATCTCAGCTATCTTTTCCACAAATGATAATATCAAACAAACTTACTATAATCGTGATGGTGTTGGATCTCATCAGCCACTACCACGATTTATATGTTTTGTCTCTCTCTTTTCAAACCTAATGTGCAAATATTACTCAAGACATCTTAATTACCTTCCTTAAAAAAAATGGAAGATTTAAAGATTATTTAAAAAATGGAAAATAAAATAACGATTACGGCATAACTGAAAAAAATCTTCCATACATTTATTGACTGTGGAAAAAAAGCAGTAGTGAAGCTTTTTGCTAGCGATAGTCATATTTGAGCTATGAGTCGAACTTTACAGCATCTTTTCGCCTTGATGACCAAGATATTTCACGTCAAATCTTCATTTCATTTCACGCTCTAGATCATTACAAATAGTAATAGAGTTTTAGCAAAGAAACGAAAAGCCCTCGAATATTTGACAGAGTGTCTTTTAAGATATTAAATTGGATTGCTTTTTAATCGTGTATTGTTAAAAAGGAAAAGATAAAGGTGAATAAATCATTATTTGTGTTAACTTTGGATATATATTGCTACATAGATAATTCTTTATAGCATTTGACTTATATCAAGTATCTTTTATTACCGTTGTTTTATGTTAAATAATCTCACTATGATGTATATTTCCAAATGGAATACCATCACATAAAAGTTCACAGATAATAATGAATTTATGATTTTACAAAATGAATTAAAACGAACCGTTTAATCCTCCACTCCTAGGAAAGCAGGAAGAGAAACGACCTTGACACAGTTGCAGTAACAATGCAATTTGCAAATGGAGTCATTGGTATCCTTGACTTCTGTCGGTACAGCCCATATGGTTATGATATAAGACTGGAGGTAAGTATGAAATTACTGCTTTGTACACTTAATGTTTGGCGATTAATTTTAAATATACCAAGGTATAATCCATTCTGTCAATAAGTTATAAATAGGAATCTCATTGAAATTAAGTATGTGTGTCATTTCATAGCTACATAAATTATGACCTTACTAATGAATGGGTAATGTTCTTTTGTATTTCAGTATAAATGCATCATACAATTTTGTCTCATCTGATTTGTTTGAATGCCTATCAACTTCTAAAATGTAAAGATCAACTGAGAAATAATCAGTCTAATAGACCAACAAATTACATTACAGTATCTCTAAATTATTGAATATATTGCAACGTGTCCCAATAAGACAGCTGTGAGATGTTTGGTTGGTTGGTTGGTTAGTTTGTAACGACACCTTTAACACTTTATTTGCCAATATAATGCCAAGGAAATGGTATTCGAGTGTCTTTTTCAAAATAGACCAAGGCGGCCAACCTAGGTCTTGTCGCATATCGAACCTACTAACGTGTCTGACGTTCCACTAGATGAACTCCCACGATTTCCATGTGGAGGATAAATAATTCTGGCTGTATAGAAAAGGTCACGTTTAAAGAGAGGTAACGTATATAAAGAAAATAACGGGACATTCAGCAGCTGGCTGGATATCATGGATGATTGCTGAAAGTTTTTGGTCTCTATGGCGGCCTGAATTACACTAAGAGCATTTTAACACGTTTTGTCCCTTATTCGCCAGCTTCTTCATAGACTATATTCGGGTCCCGGGTGGCTTAGTGGTTTAAGCGCCCGTCTTTACCGATCGCTGTAATATCACCTTTGTCCGCTTTTGTTCGAGTCTCGTGCTTTTCGGTAGCTTCCCATGGGTCGATTTTTCTTACCGGGATTCGACCTCCACCAATTTTACTGGCTACCATAACTTGCTCTTAAAAATTGAGTTAAACCCCAACCAACAACAGCAACAACAACAATAATATGATACTCCTAATCCTAATTCTACAAAAACGTAATATTTTATATTATTAAAAAGACTCTGTCGTATCTATTATCCTATCTTTAATCATACATTAATCGTACATTATTTAATCATATTACAGCCATATTGAAGGAACCGAACGAAATTAATTTTACTATTTTAATTTAAACCTACATTCAAGTCATTATTATGATTTGATGTACTTGCTTGCTTGTTTATTGATTAATGTGCTTGATTCTTATGCAGGAGCACCGGATTCATTCCCAGGACGTGTCCGTACTCTTTAGTGTTTTGTCTGTACGCATGTCACTTGACTCTCGATGCCGAACACATTTATTAAAAGCCTCTATTCAAAACACTTTAAAGCAGGATAAATGTGCCCAGCATGTTGTAGTACCACTTGATGCACACAAATATTGTTTTAATGCAATGCCCTAATCAGATCTAAACGTTCCTTCTGATAATCACATTAATTGTCAAACCAGCAATATGATATGTTCCGTTTCTAAGTGAGCGTTGTGACGTTGGGACTTTGATAGCAGTGATTTGACGAAGATTGTTGTAGAAGGATTCGTATGGTTTTATGGTTGTAATTTGTTCTTTAATATTTGCAAAATGATGTAACTATTTTGCGTATTCCAGAGTTTAGTGCCAAATGTTTACTCTCACAAGTATGTCTTAGGTAATTCAAAAGTTTTATACGAAATGTGTATTCTGGTACTCCATTCACAGGCAGTTGTTGGTTATTATACAGTTTAGTAGGAAGAGTGTATTCTGGTACTCCATTCACAAGCAGTTGTTAGGTATTCAAAACTACATAGTAAATGTGTATTCTGGTACTCCATTCACAAGCAGTTTTGGGTATTCTGAAGTTTAGTAGGAAACGTATATTCTGGTAATTCATTCCCATGCAGGTTGGGGTATTCTAAAGTTTAGTAGGAAACATATTATGGTACTCATTAGCATACAGTTGTTCAGTATTCTAAAGATTAGCACTAAATGTGTACCATTAAGCCTCATTCACAAGCATTGTTGCGTATTCTAATTTTAACACCAAATGTGTAGTCTTAAGGTCCATTCACGTGCAGTTTTGGGGTATTCTAAACTTCAGTATGTTACGAGTCTATGCTCTTGAAATAAGTAACTGAAACAATTGAAGACAACAAGCTTTTCAACTGTACAAAATAATTTATTTCCCTTAAATAGCGAATGATTAGGAGAAATGCACTTACGGTTTTTCGAATTAAATCAAAAAATAATCCAAGAATCACATTAAAAGTCCTAGAAATAAAAGGTCCTTAAAGAAACTGAGTTCGAGTCCCGATGAAATCGAAAATGGAAGGCGATTGTAACCTTCAAAGTGTATACGCGTTAACCGTTTCTTTTTGAATCACAGAAAATATTCCAGTTTTCAATTCCATATAAATTCCAATATATTTTGTCCCATAAATTTGTTTTAGCCCTTATGTATTTCTAGGGTAAGGATTAACTTAAAATCAATCAAATAAAAATTCAACTCAGAGTGGTCACAACATAAAAACAACTTAACGTGTCAACTGTTTGGAACCCGACTAACAATTTTCTATCAAAAGCAAGTTATACGCTAAAAAAGACGCAAAATCAAATTCCCGGATGAGGGTTAAACGTTCATTGTTCTGCAGACAAAACAATAGAAGATTGTAACAATAGATTCATGCCACTCATCACGTAATGCAAGTGCGACTTTGATTCAACCTAACAATTCTTGCTATGAGAAAGGTAAAACTATTTAAAAAGTTATTTACCAAAACTGTCTCTGATTCTGAAATTATGTAAGCAACTAGATACAGTGCTTCTATTATTGATTATTTATTAATGAAATAAAAACATCAAACATAACTGAACTGAATTTAATTAAACTATATAAAACTAAATAAAACTAGCAGAAAACAATTCTGTTAAAAATTCAAGATACTTCCCTCGTAAAGGAAAAATAAAGATTTTTATAATAAAGCTTTCTTTTTTACGATATGTCAATAACACATAAGGTTTATAAAAACATATACGAAATCTTATAAATGATTCAAATTATACATGAAATATTATATTTTTATACAAGTAAAAGTTTATTTGCTATTAAATTGTCTTTTTCATTGATGTGCCTGATGTCGATATTATGTTCCTGTAACAACAATTTCCACCTTAGTAATCTTTAATTTTTATTTTTTTTATCTCGCTGATGAAAGTAAGTGGGTTGTGATCACCAAACAAAACAATCGGAGCATGATTTGCGATAATGTAAACTTCAAAATGTTATAAAGCTAATGCCAAGTAAAACCTTCATTCACAATTATTGAATAATGTCTTTATTGCTTATTTAAATTTCTTAGAAAAATAGCACACTGGATGGTCAATACCATTTGTATCATCTTGAATCAATGCCCCTCCAACCCCACATTACTTGCATCAACAGTTTAAATGATTGACTAAAATTTGATGCTGTAATAACTGGTGCACTCTTAATTATGGCCTTTAACATATCAAAAGTCTCCTGACATTTCAGTCAATTGAAACCAGGCTTTCTTGCTCATTAAATTTGTCAGGAGTTCAGCAATTATAGAAGAAATGGAATAACATTTCCGATAGTATCTAGCGATACCCAAACACCGCATCAGTTGCTTCTTACTGATAGGAACCGCGAATTCAGATACATCATTGACCTTAGCATATATATGTTTAACATGTCCGTGTCCCACGATATGGCCTAGAAATGTTACATAAGCAAGGCAGAACTAATTTTTTGAATAAATTATCAAACTTGCATCAGTAAGTCTTTCAAAGAATTTCCGAATTGTTGCTAAATGTTCTTTCCAAGTATCGTTGTAATTATGACACCATAGAGGTAAGCATCACAATTATCTAGACCATAGGTAATCATTTTTATTAAATGTTAAAAAGTACTTGGCGAACTTTACATCCCAATCGGCATCACTTTATATTGATAAAGTTCGTGTAGAGTCGCGAATATCGAACTTTCCTTTGTCCATTCCGTCAGTGGAATTTGCCAAAATCCCTTCAGAAGGTCAAATTTGGTGACATACTTTGCATTTTCAAATTTATCAATGCATTCTTTGATTCTTGATAACGCAAATGGATCTGTTTTAGTCACTCTGTTCGCCTTTCTATATTTAGTGCACATGCGCAGAGTTTTGTTCGGTTTCGGAACAAGCATACTTTAACTAGTCTCATTAAATCATTTTCCTTCAAATACTGAATTTCCTTTTTCAGTTATTCCTGTTTGAGATGGTTCATACTGTATGGGTGTTGTTCCAGAAGTTTATAATTTGCAATTTCAACGTCATGAAAAGTTTGTTTGTTCTCATATGAACATCTTGAAATAAGTCCTCGTCTTCAAATAATAACTGTTTAAGTTCATTCCTTTCTTGTTGTTCCAATGTGAAAGTTTCTGATCCAGATTATTCATAATTACTGAATTCCGAAAATTTGACACTCCAAAATTAACTGATTCCTATTTCATTCCTTCTCTTAAATCCTCACTGAGTGTGACAGGTGCAACTAAATTAATTGCATGATTAACTTGACTATGTCTCTCAAGATACTCCTTTAACATGTTTATGTTTAAAAGGTGTTTATGTTTTCTTTTGAATTGTGTAGGTACCAACATACTTGGCCTGAAGATGATTTTGTGGTATTGGCAAGAGAGCAGTTTTATATCACCAAGCTAAAAACTCCTTGCCTTTGTATTTGTATCATACTTAAATTCATTTTTGACTGAGTAGAGTGCTGATTAGCTCTTGAAATCTCATAGGCCTTTGATAACTCTTACGCAAAATTAGAAACGTGATCGAGAATGATAATACAGTATCTTTATTAGAAAGAAGTTTCTCTTTCAACAACTTCAGTGGTCAGCACTTTGTGTCCAAAAAAAACTAGTTCAAAGGGACTGAATACTAAAGATCCTTCAAGTGCTTCCCGAACAGCAAATAATATTAAAGTCATCTCAATCTTAACCAGTATCAAAAGAATATGACCGAATCATAGTTTTCAAAATGTGATGAAATCTTTCTAAACCCCCTTGAATCTGAGGGAGATAGGTAGATTTGTATTGTTGGATGTCTATCTCGTGCATAACTTGCTGGAAAATTCCAAATATAATATTTGAACTTTGTTCTGATTGGACCGATTTGGGAAGGCCAAAAATGAGTAAAAAGGCCGTTTTTTAAGCTTTTACTACTGTTTTAGTTTTAATATTCCGGAAAGAAATTGCCTTTGAGAATATTGTTCTCGCATTCATAATGGTCAACAAATATTGGTGGCCTGACTTGGTCTTTGGTAAAGGACGGACACAATCTACCATTTTTCTAAGAAATGGTTTGTCATATGCAGGAATAGGTTGCAGATGAGTCTTAAGTATCTTATCCTCTGTTTGGGTTTTACTAACGTTTCATGATTATGACAAGATTTGCAGTAGTTATACATATCACTTTTACTTTTCAACCAATAAAAGCGATAGAAGATTTTGTGATAAATATTATTAATCTTTAAATTACCAGCCAACGGAGTTTCATTAACAGACTAATAAATTCCTGTCTGTACGATTTTGGAACTATAATTTGATAGTTCATTGAACACTCATCACCAGCTGGTACCTCGGGAGGTCTCCAGTTTCTCTAAAGAATCCCAATTTTAATGAAATAACCGACAGGTCCTTAAGTGGCTTTCGTTTCATTGATGGTCTTTTGAAACAAATAGGAGATCTATGGATCTTTCCCCTGTTCGACGACACTTAATTGTCACGTCACACTGATTAGAAAAAGAGAAGAAGTAGTTAAAAGAGGACTACTGTGATCAATGCCATTTGTTTGATCCAAACAAGGAGTTAATTGACCTCGTGAAAAGCCTGACCAATACATGTCAGATAAAATACTAATTTTATGATCAACATCATTCTCAAGAGCTTTCTTTGCTATAGCACTAGTAACTGCACAAGCTGGGTATAAATAAGGAAATTATTTTTCAATAGGATCGACTGTTTGATCCAAGCACGGATTGGCAGTTACAAGTGGATTAACGACTATCTTATCTCCGTCTAGGTTATTGCCTAGGAATTAACGGATTCTCTCAAAGGATAAAGACAACACAGTTCCGACAGTCACGTGTCCTGAGACTAAGTCTGATGACAACTTTACACATTGGAGAGGAACATTAAAAAAGCTGCACTCTACTCCGTGAATACGAACACTTTCATTAGAAGAAGATTTATCAGACACAGGCAAAGTAACTGACAAGAAAAGACTCTGAAAAGTTCCTGTGTCCATTACAACTGTAATAGGGATGTAATTGACTGAATCACCCAAGAGTGATATAGAATCCTTCCACATGAATGGTTCATAATTCTCCATAATAAAATCAGACTAGGGTTTTGTAGACCCAACAAATGTATTGCTTTCAATAGATGACCATGACTTTGACCTCCTAAAAATGAGAGCGTTTCGAATAGAGCTGTCTTGATTCTGATTTTAGTTTTAAATTTGTGGCAATCAAAAATAACGTGTCCTTTCTTCTTGCAATATGTTCACTTAGTAAGAGACAAATGATTTCTGATCAAGCTTATCAGATGCTTGATTTATAAATGTTGTGTCAGAATGAAATTTAAAGGGGCTTGTATTAGGCTGAGATACTTTTTTTAACCTGAAGACGGCTGAGTGAAAGACTTGCCTATGAAATAAATTTTTAAGCTAAGAAATACTCGTCAGCAGAACGAACAGCATTTTCCAAGGTTTCAATCTTATGCTCATCAAGATAAGTCTAAAGGTCACTATGGACACATGTAATACACGTTGTCAGTGATTTTCATAATCTAGATCAACCTTCCTGGCTAAGCACCATATATCAAATAACTGCTTTTTTCCTATTGCAAGTTGTTCATGTGTTTGTGAATCTACTTTTTCATAGTTCCTAAACTTTTACCGATAAGCCTTAGGGACTAACTCATAACACTTTAATACTCATTTCTTAACCAGATCACAGTTAGCACTTTGCGTCGTAACAGAGAATTAAGAATATAACTAGCTTTAACAATAATTACACATTGTATTTATATAGTCCAATGCTTTCTTGGCCATTTCAAATTTTCAGCAATATTTTCAACCGAGGAAAATATTTGTATACTTTATCTCTCTAAAAGGGTGCAGAAACCTAATATCCATTGTAACATCAAAATTTGAATTTGTATGTAAAGAGGGAATGTGCTTTTCACGAGCTAATTAGTCTACTCTAAACTGATATTCCCTTTCTTTCTTCTTGTTTTCATTTGCATCTGTCTGTCTGTTTCTCCAATTGCAGCTGCATTTGTTTTCTCTCTCTCCTTTTCCAATTGCAATTGAATTTGTTTTATCTTCTTTCTGTATCTCCCTCTTCGTTTTCAAATTGCAATTGCATTTATTTCTCTTTCCTCTTTATCCAATAGCATTTGTATCTCTTCTTTCTGTAATTGCATCTCTCTCTCTCTCTCTCTCTCTCTCTCTCTCTCTCTCTCTCTCTCTCTCTCTCTCTCTCTCTCTCTCTCTCTCTCTCTCTCTCTCTCTCTCCAATAGCATATGTTCTTCTTTCTAAAACGGCTTTTGCATTTGTTTTTCCTTTTTATCTTTCTGAAGTTCAAGCTTTCTTAACTCGAATTATGTTTTGTATTTAATTTTAATTCCTTGGCTTTTATGTCAGTTTCTGATACTGACTTAATTACGAAGCCAAAGCATTTTTATCGAAAACATTCTTTTCCACAACTATACCAAACTGTTTGGTTTTTTTATTTCTTGCTTCATTAAAGAAGATTTTGCCTCAGTAGATCATATTTTCTGGCAAGTTGAATCAATTCACCTTTTTTAAAAAGTCTAACTGTTCCTCGGTAGGATTTTAAAACAAAACTTTCCAATTTCGATGACATTATAGAAAGGCTTATTGATTTTATTTTAGATTTCTAAAATGAGAAATAATGCTTGAGATTTACAAAATTCCAAACACCTAGGGAATTAAAATTTCAGGATAAGTTTTCTAAAATATTTTAGCCAAACAAACTTCATGTATTCCATGAACGAGCATCCATTTTCTGTTCATAAATTAAAAATTCAGAAACTTGAACTTACGGTTTTTCGAATTATAATCCGAAAATCAAAATATTAAAGTCCTAGTAATTAAAAGTCCTGAATAAAATTGAGTTCAAGTCCCGATGAAATCCAAAACGAAAGGAGATGACGTCTGTTTTAACTTTCAAATTGTAGACGTATCAACATTTTCTTTTTTGAAAATATTATTCCAGTTTCGAACTCGGTATAAATTCTAATAAATGTCTTATATCCAAGAATTCTCTACGAGCACTTATGTATTTTCAAGGAAAAGAATTTTTTCTTAAATAAATAAAAACTCGATTCAAGTTAGTCACCCAATAAAAACAACTTAACTTATCAATTGTTTGAAGCACGACTAACAACCTTCTTTCAAAAACAACAGTTATACGCTAAGACGCAAAAATAAATTCCCAGATGAGGGTCAAACGTTCATCGTACTGGGAAAAATAAACGTTTGTAACAATAGACAAATGCCACCCGTCAAGTAATGTATGTATGACCTGGATTCAACTTAACAATTCTTACTATGAGAAATTAAAGAAAATGTTTTTAAAAATTTGTTTAACAACACTGTCACTGACTCTGCAACTAGGTCAGCAATTAGATACAGTGTTTCGTTATTGGTTATTTATCAGAGTAAAAAAATTAAAAAATAAGTCAGGTCAAACAACTGAATATAATTTCTGGACAATGTCATATACAGTAAACAAATTACACTAAAATAACCTGTAATGGAATTAAAATATTTAAAACCAGCAAAAGACAATTATATTAAATATAGATAGCAAGTAGAAAATGTTTATTCTGGTACTCTATTTACTCTATTCACATGCAGTTGTTGGATTTGTTTTAACTTTAGCACCAAATGTGTATTCCATTCACATGCGTGTGTTGGGTGTTTTTAATGTTTTGTACTAAATGTGTATTCTAAATGTGTATACATTAGAATATTTTAAATATTTTCGCATGGATTAAAATCAGGTCTGCAGATATGGAATATTTAGGTGTAATTACATTTTTGCAAGTCAAAATTATAGTGGTCATAAATATGTAGGACATCAATATTAAGTAATAATAATAATAATAATAATAATAATAATAATAATAATAATAATAATAATAATAATAATAATAATAAAAATATTATTATTATTATTATTATTATTATTATTATTATTATTATTATTATTATTATTATTATTATTATTATTAATTGAAAATTTATACATGTGCAATTTGTACTACCTACGGAGATGGTGCAAATTTACACAGAATACAAGTCTGCATATTCGTAACAGGTGCTTGTTGTAAGATGACCATGTACTTAAGATGACCAAGTACTTAAGTCAATTATTTTATGCTTTCCACAGGTGATGGGATCAGAGGGTATGTTGGCAATGGAACATCCAACAATTTCTACAGTGAAAACTTACAAGATAGAAGGAAAGAGTGAATCTCCACATTGTGGAGTTCTGAATGGTCGGTTTTCTCTGGCTTATATAGCAGAGTTAAATCATTTCATCGACTCTGTACAAGGTAACGCATTTTAAATGACGTGAAAAACTAAAATCTACGTTCAGCTATCGACTCCTTTGTAAAATATAATGTCAATACCTACTAATTAGTTTGGTTCAATGAATCATGTTTCACATTTTTTCTTCGAACAATACCACATAAATGTAACACTTTCACATCAGGTCAGGAATACGGTGTCCCACAAACCGGCAAGCTTAAGAATACACTCTTAATCATAAACCTGACCAAAATCATCTTTCAAAACTGATATAATAATGTACTATAATAATGATTCCTTTTCAGTTTCTTTTGTTTTTTTAAGTCTTCAAACGTTATCGACACCCAAAATAGTTGTACATCTAATTATTTTTTTTTGTGGTGACTATAGTCTGAATATTATAGACTTACGAATTTTGACTGGCTTGATATAGAGATGTAACTGCAAATGGCTGTATTTTGTATGATACCATTTTAAAACTTGATTGAGTTACAAATACCTTTTACAAATGTATAAGCGATATGTTACGATGGTTCAGTCTTTACGAGCTTAATCCATGTGTCTTTACGAACTAAATACATAAGACTTTACGGCTGCAATAAAACTGAACATCTATGACTAATTAATTAGTGCTGGCAATGACAGGTCATATACAATATTAAATGAAGTCAAACGTTCTTTATTGACTGTAGAACATGTTCTCTAACGTTTGTTTAATTTCTTAGCAAAAATAGCATTTTTGTCTTCTTGACTCAATACTTCACCAACCACAAAATTACATGCAACAACAGACATTTCAAATGATTCAATGAAATTTTGAGCTGAACGAACCGGTGCAGTCTTAGATATGGCCTTTAGTTTAGTTTATGAATAGCTTCTTTTTTGTACACTAATGAAACTTGGTTTTCTTGCTCAACAAAGGTTCAGCAACTATGGAAAATTCAGCAAATTTTCCGATATCGTCCAATCATACCCAAAATCAAATTTGCTTTATTTATTTTATTGTTTTTTTTTTTCTTATAGGCATTCGGACTTCAAATATAGCCTTGATCTTAGAATACATAGGTTTAACGTGTCCATATCACACAATATGTATTAATAATGTAACTACAAAACTCATAATAAGATAAATTAATTGTACAATTTGCATCAGCGAAACTGTCAAAGAATTTCGGACTTGTCTAAACGATCTTTTCAGATGTATTTGTAGATGATGATATTATCTATGTAAGCATTGCAATTATCTAGACCAGCTTCAATCATGTTCATTAAATGTAGAAAAGTAAAATGTAGACCTTTCATCTCAAACTGCATTGTTAAAATACAACTGGAGTTACGAGTATCGAAATTTTCTTTGCACTTTCTGGAAGTGTAATTTGAGAGACTTCCTTCAAAGGTCGAATCTGGATAATAAATTTCCAATGAAATTCTTTTTTTTCTTGAAACTCAAACCACTGGAATACTTGTTATTTAATTTAATATGAAATTCTTATGATAAACTTGAAACTTCCAGAGGTACTTGCTGGTTAAGAGTGGTCAATGAACTATTAAATTGTCGTTCCAAAATCCTACAGACTGGAAATGCTTAGTCTGGCCCAAGACACTCATCTCGCTGGTCATTAAAGGATTGATAATACTTATCACAAGATCTTGAAAAACTCTTTCGGATAAAAGCACATGAGATGTTTGTGAATACTGCAGATCTTTTCATACGTGTCAAACGGTAGGAAAACCTGATCAGAAGATACCTAGGTCTCATCTGCAACATATTCCTTCATGTGGCTAATAATTTAGCAGAATAATAGTAGACTGTGTCGGTCCCTTATCTAAGACCAAGTGAAGCAGCCAATACCTGTTGACCATAACGTTTGCGTCAACAAGATTCCCAGGGGAATACCTTTGAGGAATAGTAAAGCTAGAGCAATAGTACAGGTTTTGATAATGTTCGGCCTACTCAAATCTGTCCAATCTGTTCAATGGTCAAATTTTATCTCTGGAATTTTCCAGCTAATTATGCTTGAATTTGGCACTCAGCAATTCAATTCAAAGCGAAATTCCGGTTTGACAGATATACAACGGAGAACTAATAAGTGTTGTGATAGAGTTGTTTCTCTCTAGCTCATTTTTATAAATTGTCTTCAGATTAGGTACTACAGCTTCTACCTAGTTAAGCAGAAAATGAATGTTTGATATTATAATAATAGTACTCTGATCTAAATAAATTATAGGAGTACCGGTATATTAAGATTGATAGCCAGGTAAATCATGCAATAAATGTGGTTGTACCTGTCCCATTCAGTGATTACTGAAGTGAAGGAATGCAAATGTACACTATTGATTTTGGAGTGGCAAATCTTAGGAATTTAGAAAGTTTCGATAATTTGGACCATAAACTTTCACATTTCCAGCACTAAAAAAGGAACAGTTATTATTTGAAGATGAGCGCTAATTTCCAGATGTTCCTACGAGAACCGACAATTTTTCATGACGCTGAAATTGTAAATTCAAACTTTTGAAACAACACCCATAAAGAATGAACCCTCTCAAACAGGAATACTTGAAAAAAAAAGAAATTCAGTATGTGTTTGGCAATGATTTCATAGAGCCTAGTAAAAGGGACTGGTATTCACCATGTATACTTGTTCCGAAGCCAGGTACAATTTTCCGTATGTGCACTGATTATGAGAATTTGAATTGTGTGACTAAAACAAATGCAATTTCATTTAAAAAATTCGATGACTGTATTGATAAAATTGAAAATCCCAAATATGTCACGAAATTTGACCTTTTGTAAGAAATTTGGCAAATTCCACTGACGAAAATGACAAAGGAAATTTCAGAATTTGTGAATCCAGATGGAATTCATCAATATGAAGTGATGCAGTTTGGGATGAAGGGTTTGCCAATTGCTTTTCAACGTTTAATGAATATAATTACTTCTGGTCTAGATAATTGTGATGCTTACATCGATGAATTCCAGTGATAGAAATAACATCTATCAAATAATTGGAAATTCTTTGACAAACTCACTGATGCAAGTTTGACAATTAATTTATCCAAAAGTGAGTTATGCCGTACTTATGTAACTTTTCTAGGACATATTGTGGAACATAGACATGTTAAGATCAAAAATACCTCTGAATTCCCTGTACCTATCAGTAAAAAGCAATTTATGCAATTTTGAGGTGTCACTAGATTATCTCGGAAATTTTGTTTCAATTTTACTATAATTGCTGAACCTCTGACAAATTTATTGAGTAAGAAAAACAACTTTCTTAGGACTGAAAATTTTTAGGATTCTTTTATAAGGCCATTCTTAAGCGTGCACCAGTTCTTACAGATACAAATTTCAGTCAATCATATAAACTATCTGTTGATGCGAGTGATTTTGGAGTTGGAACGGCATTGATTCAAGAAGATAGAAAAGGTGTTTTAAGAAATTATATAAGCACCAAAGGAATTGCTCAACAATCGAGAAGGAATGTGTTGCTTTAATATTGGCATGATAATATTTTGAGGTTTATATTAGTTCAGCTATTTTTCAGATTATTTTGTTTACTGATCACAACCCCCATGCTTTCATTGATAAGATGAAAAATAAAGGTCAGAGCTTATTAAGGTGGAGTTTGTTGTTACAGTAAAATATTCACATCAGGCACATCAATGGAAAAGATAATCTTATAGCAGATGCACTTCCCCGTGTATATAAATATTATTTAATGTATACGTTGTATAATTCATATGAGTTCTTCTTATTTAATTTTTACGTCATATATTAAATATTTTTTTTTTACAGATAAAGCTTTATTCTATAAATCTCTCTATTTATTTTTTGGGAAAAGTGTTTTGTGTGTTTAATTTATTTGTTTGTTAATTTGGTTTGATTTATTTTATTCCATTACATGTAATTGTACTGATAACTTTGACCACTGTGTTTGATATATTTTAAACATTTAACCTGATAAACACACAGTAGTTGTATCTAGTGTCTGACCTTGATTGAGATCCGAGTTCTAGTAAACAATTTTTTATATTTTTTAATTCATTTTTACATTAATATTATTCAGTGAAATCAAGGCTATATCTTGAGTACGTAATAATAAGCATGTGAAAAATATTCTACATTGTTCTACAAGGTGACCACGTGACCCTCATACGGGATTCCGTTTTGCGTCTTAACTTACTGTATAACCGTTTTCGTGATAAAAACTAGCCAGTTGCGTTATAAATCTTTGACACATAAAGGCATTTTGTATTGTATTCAATTTAAAGTGATTATTTTCCTGGAATACAAGTACTCCTAAATTGATAATTGTATAAGGACATTTATATAAATGTATTCAGAATTCCAGACTGGAATATTAGTTTTTGTGATTCAATAAAGAAACTGTTGACACATCAGTAGAAAGCTGACTATGTCATATGTCATCGCCTTCCATCTTGGAATTTCATTGGAACTCGAACTCAGATTCATTTAGGACTTTTTAATAATAGGACTTCTAAATTTTAGTTCTTTGATTCATTTTAAATTTGATTCATAAACCTTAATTCCTTTTTCACATTTTTACTTTGTTTTTCTAGGGAAATAAATTATTTGTTAAATTTTATAAACACAAGCTTGTTGTCTTCTTTCTTTGTTTTTTACTTTTGTACGAGCCTAGACACATAACTCAGTAACAACAATGGTATCCTTGCTGCCATCGCCACTAAAACAACCCTTACAGTCACAAAACATCAACCCTTTTGTGTAACATTTGGAAATTATTTATCCTTTATCATCGAACGACTCCTCGGAAACAGGAACCATCAAACTATGAATAATCAATTTTGCTTAATAGTTCTGAGTGGCAGTTCTTTGGATTTGGTTCCTAACAGCATGTAATGTTGTCTGATCATCACATTTCCTCAAGCCATACAGTTGGATCACAATGCTCATTTGAAAGTCGCTTTAATAGAAAACAATAATCCTATTCAAGTATCGTTATAAACAAGGTTGCCTGCAATAACATGTCGATAACTTTAGATAGCAAGTTTAAGAACAGTTGTACAAAAATGAATTCGTCTCTCAGGAATGCAGAAAGCCATTACCAGCCGATTACCAATTGAACGTCTCCTCGAGACTATTTACATCAATCAATTTGGCAAATCCCTAGATAATGTTCGCAAAATTGTCTTTTCAAATTGCTCATCCTCTTAAATGATTTTTATCGTCAGTTTGACCTTCCTGCCATTACTTTTTCCACTACATAACAATATGGATAACAAAAACATAAATGTTCACATCTTTCACTCTCAAAAACACGTTCAGGAAAGATATAAGAAATCCAAACCAGCAGCTGACAGATATTTGAAAATTTATGATCACTAACTGAGAAAAAGAAAATTTTTCAGCAAGATTATTCTAATGTTGTAAGTTACAACTGGATCTGTTTGCAATGCTACCGGCAATTAAGACACTGCAAGAATCACAACTGGTAGAATTTATTCGTCTTTGATCACTTCAGCCCATACTGAATTTGAAATCAAACGATAAAATCGAATATTACATGGATTTGATTAACAGTTTATTGTACCAGAAAGTCCGAGATCTCGAAGATAATATCACTAATTCGGGTGCTGATGCCACGGTGGCTCCCGTGAAGAAATATATGCTATCCTTTTTCAGCGAATTGGATTTTTATTTGAGGAACAAATTAGTTGTCAGCAGAATGTATACTTACCTGGAAAATCTATTGAAGTAGGAAAAGAAGCCAGTAACACATACTCACACACACACACACACACACACACACACACACACACACACACACACACAAGGAATCTTCCTGGGATGAAAACCTGACACTAATCAATTTTAGCGACACATAGATAACAGCACATGTCGATCCTAAAAATATTAGATTTAACGACCGCCTTTCAAACACTGCGCAAGGACGCATGCTAGACATAAACCGTTCGTTCGCTTTTGGACATGTGTTTGCAATACAAATCTTTTTAAAATGGAAACAATGTTTATTTCATAAGTGCCAATCATTGTTAAGTAGTTTTCCTACAGACTAAATACTGAATAGTGATAACATTTCTTAAGTGGAAACTAACTTTTTAAATTATTCTTAACATAGAGAAAAATATTAAATGCATATGATACATTCGTAGTAAATTAGTTAAACCAGAAGACAAGCAAGGGGAAGATGAAAGGTAAGATGTAATAAAGAAAGAAACTAATGAATATAAAAACAAATAGTTTGCATGAATAATTTAAAAGATAACATGTCAATCTCTACAATAATATTAGTCATTAAAATTTATTATGAGATGCATGCATAAACAGTAACATTCATGTGCAAAATATTCGTATACGCATATATACACATTTATCCATATCCACATCCATCTGCATATATGTGTATTACTGCTTGCGTACACAACCTAGAAAGGGAGTGAGAGAAAGAGTAATATTTTTCAGAGTAAACATTTAATTTTCTGATCACCTTATTCCACTAACATAGCGATTACTATATTTCCCTATTAAACACGTTTTCACATGATTCCATTTAGTAATTAACTTTTGTACTTTTGGATCTTCCATGTTATACTTATTAGCTTCAAATTTAAAATAAAATATCAAATCCAAGTAGAATTATTGCAGGTATGGTGTTTTGTTTTCATATTTATTGAATGGAATTTATGTTCGTCTGAGACTGAGGCAAATTAGTAATGTAGTTCATTTGAAGGCTAATGCAAAGACTGCAAAACGATTATGGAGAAGCCGATTTTACGTTCGTCATATGCAAGTTTTACCTAAAGTGGAAAACTACATCAAGCATTAAGCATAACGACAGACCACGAGTGTTGGTGACAACCTTCACCTTTGCCTCTGGACTCCGATCTAGTTTCAAAGATTATATTTTCAAGGACAGCTACCAGGAGTGTGTTCGTTGAATCGTTAGTAATACGGCACTCAACTGAGCCTTCAAATGACTACAAGATAAAGATCGCTCGAGATGCCCAGACGTTGTGTACCAAGACGTTTTTATATTCACTTAGCCCAGAAATCGCTTGTGATCTTACTTGATAATTCACATTATAATTAGGTGCTATCTGCAGTCACGAAATTTCGTACGACACTTATGCGGGGGGATATGCTTTGTGGGGATACGATTTCAGTCCAATCCAAGGGAACGACAAAAGGACACTTCCACTCTATGAACCGCTCCGGTGGCCTGGTGGTTAGAGCGTCCGCTTCGGATGCAGGAGGTCCTGGGTTCGACACCCGGTCGAGTCATACTAATGGTACTAACAGCTGCCTCGCTTGACGCTCAGCATTAAGAGGCTAGTATTAGGACTAGTCAGCCTGGTGTAAAGATAATGTGACTAGGTGGGATATCATGCTACATGTCTGCGGCATGATGCCCCAGTGCTAGACATCACTATAAACTGCCACACTGCAGACATTGTAGCGATATGACTGAAAAATTGTTAAAGCTACGTTAAAAATTATAAACACCACACATGAACACCTTCACTCTATGAAATGAAGCCAAATGTATGTGCAACTTCATTTTGCAATATTGTTTTCGCACAAAATGCAAAACATCATGTAAGCAGAATTTGAGGTATGTGATCTTGGACTATTTAATGGATAAAAATGTGACACGAATAACCAATGGAGATGAGGACGATTGTATGTCCAGAAAAACATAATAGTCACTGGCCACAAGTGACTATGAAGACAAAAGTACAGACAAGATGTCAAGACAACCAGAACAAGAACATTTAGTTTCCTGTTTTGCTGGTGCTTTGGCTGAAAAGGTCGCACTTATTAACAGAAAACACTCTCATTGATATGAAATCGATCAATCTAGTTAAATGAAGACAACAAATATTTCTTTTTTAATATTAGTGGTGTATGTATGTATGTATGTATGTATGTATGTATGTATGTATGTATGTATGTATGTATGCATGTATGTATGTATGTATGTATGTATGTATGTATGTATGTATGTATGTATGTATGTATGTATGTATGTATGTATGTATGTATGTATGTATGTATGTATGTATGTATGTATGTATGTATGTATGTATATATGTATGTATGTATGTATGTATGTATGTATGTATGTATGTATGTATGGTAATGAGAAAGCAGAGTTTTACAGTAGAGTTGTTTCCTGGATAGGAAGAGTCTTTGTTGGATTCTTGGTAAAGAGTTTAGCATTACTTTACTTTTCTTTGTCTCCATAAAACCCAAAATTTGCAGGGCAGTCTGGCAAAGTGTGCACATGTGCATGGGGAGGACTTTGCGGGGATGCACTGACGCAGTGTTCACTACTAAGATATTTGTTGTACCGTGCATTGGTATTCTGAACATGTAAAAATACCCAGTATAATTGTCATCTGACTGAACAGATCATGTAAACAATTGATCCAATCAGATTGTTCTTTACATGTCAAATCGATTTCGTGTATTTTGTTTATTTCAACAGAAGATAACTGGATATTATGGCAATCATCATATTATAACATATGTAAAAAGCCCACTAATTCGACAATTGATTTAGTAAGCGAGAGTCAGTAATTCTTTATTCGCGAGATGATATTTGTTCAAAATTGTGTCCTGGTTAGTAATTTACGTCAAAAGTAGATGTGGAACGAAGTTCAACGACGACCCTTGATTAGTTAAAATGTAGAATCAATGATGACTGAAGTGTCTACTGTTAATGTAAAGTTTGAACATGGAGATATTTAAGGCTAGTGTTTTCCTAATTAATATTTGGATTGTATACATATAACAGAATAATATGAAAAGAGGGGATTATATTGAATAGGTATTCCTTTTCAAGCTTCCATTATTTTATTTGAATTCAAAGCGGAAATGATGTTTGTAATTACTAGATAATAAGCCAATTTAAATAGTACAATTTATTGTATAAATTCTCCAGATGCAAAATGGCGTGCTGATTAAAAAATGCATGGTTAGAGAGGGAAAAAAGACGCTTGAACTCGAAGCCTATTTCTAGGACATAAGTGCAATTGAAATTGAAGCCACTGGATAGGCATGGATAACACTACATGCGCCATCTTCTACGTTCGTTGAATAGCGTATTTATGAAATTTATTCTGATTTCAGGAAAATCGGAGCTGGAAGTAAAGCGTGAGTACTCAGAGAGATGCGGTATTGTGAATGACGCCATTAGAGAGTCCTACAGAACCGGAAAGGTCATTCTCATCAAGGAAGGAAAGCTTGTACATGACTCAGTATCAGGGTTATAAACAGGAATCTTGTTTGAAAAAAGTAACTAATACCATGCGAACAATGAAAAGTATTGACTTAAAATATTCGGATCTCAGAATTATTGGTATCTTCAAATTTATCTTTCTATCGGTCATTAAATTATTAATGTATGCATGTTAATATGTTGTTTTTGATCGATTTGATCGATGCATGTATACGGCCATAGTACACAATTAATTTCACTATATTGTCTCTACATTTGTTTCTCAGTACCGAACTTTCCACTGTGTGACAATCAATACAAATCATATGTTAATCTAAAATACCTTCAAAGATGACTTTACGGTTTAGTTCTTGTCAAGGGTTGACCTGCATTTTTTTGAGAGGCTGAATTGTAAACAAAACACCAGGCAACAGAACACAGATTTCACTTCCGGATCATCACCATGACCTTATTACTCAATGTGCACTGTCGCCGAAATACACACAGACAACCACGCCATTTGCTCACATTTTAAAGAGGAAACAATTGCCTTTAAATCCTTACCAAGAATGCCAAAATCTGACTCTAGTATCACCACCAAACTTTGACAGGAAAAAGTGATATAAAAATAGACTGGGACTACATTAGTGGGTACTGAACCGGATTTTATTAATTGTGTACTGATTCCTGAAAGGGTCAATGTTTTTGTCAAACTTTTATATTTGCATTTTTTTTGCATGCCACTACTATTTCAACTTCATACATAAAGTCTTTTGAAATCTCCTTGCAAGCATAACACGTGACAGCTATCAGAAAGTGTGTAGTGCTGGTGTTCTATAGGGTGCAATTTGAGATCCAATTGTTCTTAAGAAACCAAAACTAAATTTGCTATATCTTCCTTAATTATAGGAATTTTTCAATGCAGTAAAAACCTAATTGTAATACTTGATAAGGCCTGTCGAAGAATATTCATGAAATTAAAAAATATTTATATATTAAATTTAATGAAATTTTAAATAAATATATAAATTTTAAAAACTATGTTTTTTACAAAAATTAAATTTTCATACAAGTTATGACATTCAGTTTGACAAATTTAAGGCAGAAAAGTTGATTAATGAATGGTGTTTAAAACAAATGGTAGTTTAGGTCTGTACATCTGATAATATTAATCCCAGGGGTACTGAAGTATGATAGCTCACAATGATTTTGACAGCAAATTGCAACATGCCTATCCAGATGCATATAGGTGTACATACTAAAGAAACAATGACAGGTGCTATCTTCCACATTTATTGTTTTAGGTTCTTGGGCAGTTGTTTGTATAACTAATAGCCCACTCAAATTTAAAGTTTTGATGGGACCACTACCATGTTTTATAGCAAATATGCATTCCATTTTAATGCCGATAACTACAAAAGTCAACAATGCAATATGAAAATACAGTTTCAGGGAAGTTCCACCTTACTGAAAAATGATGTGAATCTCTATCATGAAGATCTAAGCCATGTCTTTGAGATGCTGTATATCAGTGTACTGATATGAACTCATCTTTGTCATTTAAAGCAGCAGACTGCACATGTCCTTATGAGACCTTGCTATCACCATTTGACTACTGGAGAGCTTCCAAAATGATACAACTCTAATACTTTGTTCCAGATACCAGGCTAGACCTGAAAAGATATATAACATGTTTCACTTAATTCTAAGAAAAACAGAAAGATGTAGGCAAATGAAGTTAAAATGTGTTAGAAATGGTGATTTCAAAATAACATTCAGGTTGCAAATAGGGTTAAAAAAAGGTAAACTTGATAGAGTGACACTCAAAGATATGAAGCAATGGGCATGTATTAAAGTGACAAATGCATCCTAAAAATAGATGAAGTTTCCACAAGCATATTTAGCCATTTACAGGTTAAATAACTAATCAGATAGAGTATTATCATAAAGTTTAAGGCAATGTTGGAACGGTGAGGTTTGATCATTGGTGCAAACAATGATACATACCAGTATAGTGGAAAGTCAAATGACAAAATACCAAATTAAAATTTATTACTATATGCAATCCTATTCATGAAGGAAAAACAATTTTAGATATTGCAAGTGAATATAGCAAAATGTGGCCACACAGATCAACTATAGGTACCAATAGATCCTATATCATCAACTAAATGTGAAATTTTCATCCCGAAAACTTGTAAACAAGGATGGATATTTGCATGTGTGGGACATATGCAATGTACTTGGTAACATCACATGTACAAACATGATTCAAATAATCTGTTTAAACATTTTTAGTCTATTTTTAAGAGTCTTGGCTACCAAGTTATTAAGTTCAATGATTCAATGATTCAATGGAATCAGATATCAGCTGATGCTGCAATACCGCCCACTGTCAAAGTACTAAATTGAAATGTGTTACCATACAGAGGCATATTCATGATGAAAATAACATGTTGGGATATTTTAAGTGCACACAGTCAAAACTGAGCCTTACAGATTCACTATAGGTACTATGTCAGCCTAACAATGTCAACTTTTAATTCCAAACATTACAAAATATATGCATATTTGTTCATGTCAGCTATGTAACCATATTAGGATCAGTTGTAGAAAGTTAAATTCAAATAATCTGTTTGAATATTACTTATGTAATCTTTAAAGTGTCAGATAACAAATATTATTAGTCATTAATAATGCATAAAGCAAAATGGATCATGAGAATTCTCACAATATCATCTGGGCCACAATGCTGCACTACATCAATCGACATCTTAAAGAAACTGAACAATAAAATGGAATGCATTCTGTGTTCAACTTACATCATTTTGCTGTTTTCTTACATGCAATGGTAAATATACCTGGGTAAAGTATATTTTACCCCCTCTGACCTGTATTTCATTCTCTGACAGCTTAATATGATTTTGTAGAGAACTTAAACAGGTTCTTGTATAAAGTCTTCATCTCTGTCCTCTCACTAAATACCCTATAACTATGTTTATAAATAATTACTGATAGCTATACAAGCAGATAGGTGTTACTCAGGAAGTCACCCCATCATAAACACATAAATTAACTGTTTGGACCCCAAACAAATAGTTTCAATGACCTAAAGGTACAAAGCAAAGTAGAATTTTGTCTTCATGTATTTTAAATGATGGTCTCATTTTGACTAATAAAGATATTTTCTCTGATCAAATTTGACAAATATCCATCATTTGAGCTTGTACATGGTGTAGGAGTATATATATGCTGATATATTTTCATATCATTCCAAATAAATAATATATATGTGTATACTTGGTGGAAAAATTTTATTTTTTAATTGTTTTTTAAATTTCATTTAAATTTTCAAAATTAAAATTATTATTTTATTTTCAATTTCATTTTGATATTTTTAAAGTCAATATACATAACCTATTAAAATTTCATGTGTATGTCATTAATAATAAAATTTTTATATCAGTTTCAAGTTTTTACTGACAGGCCATAGTACACAATTAATTTCACTATATTGTCTATACATTTGTTTCTCAGTACTGAACTTTCCACTGTGTGACAATCAATACAAATCATATGTTAATCTAAAATACCTTCAAAGATGACTTTACGGTTTAGTTCTTGTCAAGGGTTGACCTGCATTATTTTGAGAGACTGAATTGTAAACAAAACACCAGGCAACGGAACACAGATTTCACTTCCGGATCATCACCATGACCTTATTACTCAATGTGCACTGTCGCCGAAATACACACAGACAACCACGCCATTTGCTCACATTTTAAAGAGGAAACAATTGCCTTTAAATCCTTACCAAGAATGCCAAAATCTGACTCTAGTATCACCACCAAACTTTGACAGGAAAAAGTGATATAAAAATAGACTGGGACTACATTCGTGGGTACTGAACCGGATTTTATTAATTGTATACTGATTCCATACTGCATGTGAATGTATGTACTATATTCAAATGTATGCACACATAATGTATATGGATGGATGGATAGATACATGTATGTTTGCATGTGGTTATTATGTACTATTTGTTTTTCCTTTATCTGAACATTGTCAGACTAGTGTAGTATTCATCCATACTCCACTGCTTCATGCAAAACAACACGTATGTCTGAAACTAGTATCATATGATGGGAACTACTTTTTATTGCAAATAAACAGTGTTTGTTCATGTAGCATACGCCGGAGAATTTAAATTATTAGATTTGTCTGTGGAATAAGCAAGCTATCTTAATACATATAAAATTTGATCCATATTAAAGTAGAAATGATACATTTGATGATATAGCATTGAGAACTTTATGAATCTGAGAGGACAACGAAGAACATTTGGTACAAAAAAAATCTCAGACAATTGATGGGTATTTGGCATGAGACAATTTAGCATAAAATGTTATCTATAATTTATAACTTAACTTATAATTTAGAGTACACTTAATTGTTTTGAGAGTAATATCATAATTTATTTCTTCTCCAGCAGCAAGAAGGAAGGGTAAACAGACCACTTTTCCTGAATCGTCATTTTGCCTAAAAATAAATATTCCTACGAAACCTAAAACCAAGGTCAAGTAACAGTCCAAAGCCTCTAACTTGAACTGATAATATATCGTTTGGGCTAGCTCAGTTCTGACGTATTTTTTCAAAATTTTATGCGATTCCATTCACTTGTCTGGTCACTCAGATTGGTCATTCGCCCTCTCTGCTACTATGAATTAACAAAAGATTTTTTCCAGACATATACGATATCTGGATCTTGAATCGTGTAAATTAATTGTTATAAATCCGAACAGAACAGCTTGTGTTTTTGAAAAGATTTTTTTAATTTAATCATGTCCATGTCTCCTGAATACCAAGTATAATAAATATTCTGTACAGTATGTGTATCTACTCCATTAAGCATAACCAGAATATTAGTTATCTCTGATCACCTTATGTATTTGTGTATATAGATATGTAACATAAATAACGTCAGTATTTTATGTCTACATCGAGAATATATATATATATATATATATATATATATATATATATATATATATATATATATATATATATATATAAAGAGAGAGAGAGAGAGAAAGAGAGAGAGAGAGAGAAATGGATAGATAGATAGATAGATAGATAGATAGATAGATAGATAGATAGATAGATAGATAGATAGATAGATAGATAGATAGATAGATAGATAGATAGATAGATAGATAGATAGTCTGTTCTGTCTGGTATATATTTATAATTATTTGTAATACAAAAATCCTATATACCTTGTTTTTTTCATAGGAATCTGGAACGACTATGTATGTATGTATATATATATATATATATATATATATATATATATATATATATATATATATATATATATATATATATATGAGAATTATTTACTAGGTCGTCATGCGAGTGTGTCTGCTACGCACGATCTTATATAAACCCGATTAAGTGCGATTATTTTATGATGATGCGTGCTTGGTCATGACGGTATATGGGTTGGTGCGTGCAAGCAAGGTGATGGGTGCCATTTACTCGTGGACCTAGGTTCGAAACTCCGTAGAGTACGAATTTAATTTCTCTAACTTGTATGATAGTATTGTTTTTTATTGAACTATTATTTCTGCCCACTATTATCAAGATTCTACTACAGAATCCAGGGATAGCACAGACTGGTATATATATATATATATATATATATATATATATATATATATATATATTTATATATATATATATATATATATATATATATATATATATATATAATATGATACGAGATTATTAATGAATGAATCTACGGATGGGGCTTCATCAATATCGGTGATAAAATCATGAATATCGCTGCCATCTGGATTCAATAATTTTACATTTTCATTAAAATCTTTAAGTACTGCGCAACATTTTTGATCATCTACATATGGTGCCAATAAATATAATTTGTCCCACTTCAACCACTGCATTATCAGATTAAGCGATAATTGCGTTTAACCAGATCTTGATGGACCTATTATAATTTTTCTGATAAAATTCGGAAGCGCTGGATATTGCTTTTCTGGTTCTTGTTTCAGTGTCGCTGAAAAGTGAATACTATCCAAATAATAAATGAGAGCTTATATTGTATTCGCTGCAGAGAACTCACGTCCACTATTGGATTGATAACGATAACAAAATAAAATAAAAGACGTGCAATTACAGGTAAATGTGTAAAATGTGGTACAAATATATATATATATATATATATATATATATATATATATATATATATATATATATATATATATATATATATATTTCTTTACGCGTCGCAAATAGCACGTGGTGGTGATATAGCCGCTTATTTAGGGAAATTGTCAAGAGCTCCATGGGCTAAATACGCCGGTGAGAAACGGTTTGATGGATATAATTATGGTGGTCATGGAACTCAACTTGATATCCGTCTTGATGAGCAAGATCAATCTAGACCAGGAAAGCATCCAGTAAATAAGATTGATCAATCATGTCATGTTCATGATGTTCCATATAAAGTAAAGATTTGCAGTAAAAGTATCTCGCGGATGTGAAATTCATTCATGTGTTTAATTCTATACTAATAAATCTCTCAGGGAAAAACTCGATAGCGTTCTAGAACAATTTGCATTGAATGGTGAAATAATGCTCCGGGCTGGTAATTAATTATATAACTATTATAAAAGAATCGATTTATTATTCCCCGAGAGGATATTGGAGAGGTAAAGTAGCAAAAATAAACTTGATGAAGCAGCAAAAGATTCACGTAATGTTGCTGCATCACAACATTCAATATGGCAGATCTATCTACCAAAATCCTAAAAAAAAATTCAATATGCACATTTTGATGTCATCATCCCTAACGATGTTCATCAAGCGAATATATGCGGATACACAATTACCACCACCTTCACTTATGTAAACTAGCATCCCGACGTCGATTACAAACATGAAACGTTAGCAGCATTACATTTTCACGTGTATGACCAAGATCACTGTTATTACGGTAAATTGTCTTGGATTATTATTCGAATATTGCCACAACATTATTGTGTTACAGCTAGCACTATGATTATTCTCTCATTGCTTTAGTGTTATAATAAATTCAGTATCAATATCAAAGTTACGCTTTTTGTTGTCACCTTGTTTATAACCCGTTAATTGTTTCTTTATTACAACAGTATCATTAGTGATTTCCCCAGTTATCGCGTATTCTATATTAAACCTATGTAGTGAGTTTTTCTTCTGCCACGAGAAACTGCAAGAAAGACTAAATTTGACCATTCGATACGATCCTCTACAATCTATATATTTGTATCAGAGATATTTAATCCCTGTGACGTGTGATGTGTGAATCGTTATAGCGTATCCTAACGTCCACGGTGATTTTTCCATGTTCAATGCGCTCTAAACAAGATCAATAGCAACCAAAACAATTACATTCAGTACAAGATTTTGTATTCCATCACCGGGAATTTCAACTTCAGTGTTCTGTCGTCGAATATCTGCAGTACGATAACAAAAAGGTACAGGTAACGTTGGAAACTTTTCTTTATTTAAAGTACATAATTTCTTTTGCAGTTCATCACGAACTATTTTTCTAATTAGAGACTTTAAAATCAGCGGGCCTCCATAAAGTCCAAATATCATTTATGGCAGTTTCTGGAATAACTTTACACATTATCTCACATTGTATTTTATCTGGATGTAATCTTATTAATTTTTTTATCTCTTTCAGCGGTATATCAATAGATCTATGATCATTTATTTCTTCATAATAATCTACATTATTCTTTAGCCATTCATTTGGAGACGGACCAACAAATGGTGGTGGTTGACCATGATCGCCAAACGTAATGACAGCAGTATTCTTTCTCTAAAACCATTTAATAAATATTTTAGTGTTTCTAACGACACTGTGTCTATCTCGTCCAATATAACATACTTAGGTTCAACCTTTCGTTCAGGAGTCAATGTTTTCTCCGCACCACCTAAATTTGTTATGGTGTGTACATGTTTTACTACTCGTTCATTTATTTCTCTAGCAAGTTTATGTGAAGGTGTCAAAACAATTATATCTGAGTTATTATTCACAAATAAGTTAATCGCACGAGTTGTTTTACCTGAACCACCACACCCATTAATATAAGTAGTCTTATGTCTAGCCACAAGATCGTACACAGATAGTACAGATGGTATTGATATTAGATTATTATTTATGTAATAAATTATCTTAATTTCAACGTCAGCTGATTCATAACTAAGTACATTTACTTGTGTTTTCCTCCATGACCACCATTCACCATTACCGAGTGGCGGTTTTAATAAATCCTTATATTTGTATGTATTTGAAATGAATCCGCAGAAACTCTAACAGCGTAACGAGGAAATCTGTTTATCATCGACAATAGTTATATCGAAACATAGGCTAACATCGAAGTAAATTGTGGTGAGACTCCATCAAGATGGCTCACAATGGTACTTAGGTGTTTATTTTGGTTCCATCTGATAAATAAACATTAAATCGGCTTATAAATATGTTTCTCGCCGTTGAATCAGCGATTATAAAATCTAATTTAGCATCGTCCATAATCAAACTTCTATAGTACTGTTTGTAATCGTAGGAAGAACATTGAGTAAACTTGCCGATTATCTTTTTACCAAGATCTTGTACAAGTTTTCTATCATGGTCGTCCATGCGTTTATTTATTTTAATGATGTGATCTTCGTCAAGATCAAACAATTCTTTTCTGGTATCATCAATAGTAAATCTATCCGGTTCTGGTAACCAAACATATTATTGTGAACTATACGATATAATTGCTTCATTTGCTACCAAAGATATTAACATTCCAGCATCAAGTATATATCACAATAGTACTAAATGAACCCTACATTTTTTTCTTAAAAATATCTTCCAAACCAAACATAAGTAATGGCATGGAGATCTTCTGTGATCTCGAATGAGTCTACATAAGCAAATCTCCTGTAAGGGCCCATTTATTGTATCCCTGGTCATCTCGTGTGTAGGATATTCGAATCTCTTAAAGTATTTAGAATATGCTCCATATCCAAGAAAACTCTCAGGATAACATGCAGCCATATCAACTGAGAAAACGTCATTATAATTGTATTTAGTACTCCATAAACCATATTATGGATTATGTCCATATTCTATACAACTTTTCTTGATATATTCAAAAATTCTCCATGTATTTTCTCCTGAGCTAAATGGGCAGCAACCGATGGCACGAAAACAATTACTCATTAATATATATATATATATATATATATATATATATATATATATATATATATATATATATATATATATATTTATATATATATATAATGATTCAAACCAGGAACAAGTACCTCTGGCTCTAAGTGTGATAAACCATGTGTAAATGAATACTACGAAAATCACATCAGAGCATCAAACATGGAAGTACAGTACTAATACCAAGTGTTCAGTGTGGTATTGGAGTCGGAGAAAAAAGTTATGTATGAAATGCGATACTAAAAAAATATAGAGAACTGAAACGATCCTATGACAAAAAATACCTTGTCAGGCAAATCTCTTATAAAAACTGAAAACGATTATCTTAAAAGATTTGAAAATAATGATTTAGACGAATAATATTATTATTAGGGGAGCGAAAAGAATTTGTAGCACATCTAATATACACAAACTACGAAATGGCCCGAGATGGTGTAATTAGAAACTGCCGAGTGAAAAAAGTCGGTAGTCTTGATAAATTTGGTTATTTTAGATTCATTGTTGATAGAAATAGAAATTATTCTCACATAGATTCATCTTTAAATGTTTGGGTTTTTTGGGATTGATTGAAAACGGACTTGTAGTTGACCATTCTGATGGTGTACTACGACCCTGTAATTTAAGAGTGTTTTAAGGAATCAATTCTGTATAAATCTTTTTATTTCATTTTATTTCATTAAATGTACTTATTAATATGATTATATTAATATATCTATTATGTTGTTAAAACATCGTGTTTTCTTGAGTTGTAAATGTGGCTCATGTGAGCACGTGCTGTATATGATGGCAAATTTATTACTAGTAAGGAATAACTATGCAAACGATTGGCTGATACTTGGTTAGGCTTTCCTAATGTCCAAAAGTATTGTGAAATGGTATGCGTCCTTCGTGCTCGTGTAATTCAAACAAGCTTCATTTATATGCCTATGTATTTTGTAAGATATGCACAGTCGTAGATTCACAGCCAGAGTCTGAATTCATTGTAACATCTTAGAGTTACACAGCCTCCATTACCTTAAAAAGGTATTTTTATGCTAGAAGATGTCTGTTCGTATTTCAACGTAAAAAAATATGTATTTTGTTAGAGGAGCTAATTTTACTTATTTTTCTGAATAACTGTTTATCTGGAGAACAACATTGCTGATTTAAACAAAGATATTTTCCGAAAATATTCTAAATTGGAACGGAACAATACAAACTGTACTTTACAGTGTAAATTCTGGATTTTTCTGTTAGCCTTCCTCTGACGTCATCATTCGACATTTTGGACAGGAATTAAACTTCAGACTGTGTTTGGAACATTTTACAGGACTTAAATTAAACAAACAATTTGGATCGTTTATGTAAACCGTATGTCTTGTTTAACATATTTACACTATTTCATGTTTTCTAAGATATAAATTATTTTTGTTAAAATTTACAAAGCTTTTTGTCTTCACTCTTTCTTTTGTTACTTTAAACTAGCCTATACGTGACAATATAATATGATTTTAACTAATCCTTCCACCCAAAATGAGTTTGGAAGTGTCATTGCAGCGAATGCGACCACCAATGCCATTTCAAAATTATATTGTTTTGTAACCTTTAGGAAATCGATGTGAATTTCAACCGTATTTTTTCTTTTTGAGTTTTAAATCTTCGGAAAGCTTCGGAATAATTAGACGATGAGGAATTTTTGGAGAAACAATCAGCAAGTACATTAGCTATTTCATGCTTGCTTATATAATTGATGTTATTTAGCTTCAGGTGTTGGAGGCAATTGTATTTTCCTTTTCCATTTATTTTACGTATTGTGTCCCAAACTTTGTTTATTGAGGAACGAGAGTTTAAAGTTGAAACATATTTTGTCCATGATGCTCGTTTACTTTTTTAATCGTGCGGCGAGTTTTAGCCCGAGTAATACGGTATTGAGCTAGATTTTCGGGCGTTGGACGATTATTGAATTTGTTCAGTACTTCTCGGCGTTGTTTAATGGCTTCTTTATATTCTTTAGTAAACCATGGTTTGGGCTTTTTTAGAGAATTTGTCAAGGACTTAGGAATGGACTCTTCTGCAATCTCAGTTACGATAGATGTAAATTGTCAAATTGAATCATCATCAATTACTATGGTATTCCTATCCAGTCTCATTGTACAAAGTGTTTCAAATTTGGCCCAGCCAGCTTTCTTTCACGAAAATACGATAACGCATACTCTCAGGGAGAAGAAACGTTGCGAGAAGAAATCTGTCCATTTTGTAAGCCATCAGACTTTTTAGATGTTTATTTAAATCTTAGGTGTACTTTAAGACATAGCTATCGTCAGTTTTCGTATAAATTCTGTAGCTTCGACTAGCATAGTATATTGCTAATTTTTGATATCATTGTCGGTGACTGATCAAGAACTTTACAAAGTTGCATTTTGTTTAAGAAACGATTGGAATCGTATGATTCACAAGTTTACATTTGAGCCCGTATATTGTTTTGTTTTGTCTTTGTTTTGTTATGCAGGAATGCTAATTTATCGTTTATAACATACCGCATATAAAGACATTACGTGTTACCGTTCATACCTGTTCCATGTAAACATTGAAAGTTCCCATTACAGAATATACAGAATTGAAGTTCATTTCTCAATGCAGCCATGGAACTCATACAAGAATGTAAAATTAAGAGAAATGATCAGCCTTTAACATAACAAATCTGATTGAAACAAGGCACAAATGTGTATACTACTGAGGTGTTATAACATTTACTTAGTGAGAAACAAGAACGGAAATCTTGTCTCTGACATTTTTCCATACACAACAAACTTTCATTATGAATCTGTCAAGAATATCTAGATCTAAATAAATTGATTTTCTTTTTAAGTACCGCCATCAGATACAATCCACGAAACCCTTATATCTTCTTGTGGCAGCGGAAAATATAACGTTGCAAAGTAAAGATCCTTAATCCTTACATTCACGTATGATATTATTTCAACTGAGTGGACAGATTTCCTGGTCTGCCTTTAATACTTTCTATGATCGGTTACAAGTCTGAATAAAATGTTGGATAAAAATACTCTTTCCACACTAATATTCAATCCGAATATACAGTTGCAACATTATGCTCACTCTCCTTCACAATGTTTCACGTTACCGATATTGTAAAAGAAAATGTTTGCAGAAAGGTGACATTATTTTAGAGATCAACTATCTCATCACGAAAGTACGATAACGCATACTCTCAGGGAGTAGAATCATTGCGAGAAGAAATCTGTCCAGGAGAAATTTTGCATTTGTGCAACATGGACAAACATAGATAGATAGATGACATTTCGATATCTCTGAGATTTGTTGATTTTCGAAGAAATTTAGAGCCTTCAAACATAGCTGAGCTGACGGAATGAATCTGCAAGCCTGAATTCTGTTTATGTGATCGGCAAAAACAGTGCATAATATTTACTACCTGTTAGGGATAAATGTCAAGAAGGAATAAAACATATGTAAGGCATATACATGGCAAGCAATATGGACAATGCTTAGTAGTATCATTCAAAGAGTATTTGTAAGAATAAGATTTGGTCTTTTTCTAAGATCATTTTGAAGGAATAGTATAAATCAATTTCTTTAGTGAATTGGGTTTCGTTTCTTGTGTGCTCCCATATCCGGTGGTGTTTTATGCATACTCTCTATTTCTTCGAAACATTGAATTCGGTTCAAACACGTTGCACGTTGCTTTGGACGGGAAAACCCGAAAACATGAATTGCACAAACGACATAATAAAAGCAAATACGTTTGAAAGGGCAAGGCAACCTTGATCTTTACATTCACTTGTAATTTGAAAATTGTTGGCAGATTTTATTGCCGGCGTTGAACGTTTACATATTTGGGAAGAAGCTCTAATGATCGAATTTCGGAATAATTTAGGAATGAATGTAGTTCGTGAGTCCCACGGAAGTATTTTAGTTCTGAAATTTTGTATTCAGTGTGTTTTGTATTACATCATTAAGGTATTTTGTATTACATCTATCGTCATGAAAGACTGTTTACAAGGTCGCAATTGTATCCGGAAAGAAAATATATCAGTGTTGCAAAAGAGGTGAGGACGGTTGAGAATCGCCTTTCGAGTGAAAATGCTTATCATATTACCAACCAAGAAGAGGATGAATTGTTTTGGCTTCTCTCCTGTCTAAGTGATCTGCACAAAGAAGTAAATAATGTTTTATACCTTCTAAAATAAATGTCAAGAAGAAGAAACATTTGTAAGACATATCCATGGTAAGCAACATGGACAACGATAAAATGAAATCGACATAATATTGAACATTTTGTAAGCCATCAGTCTTCTTAGTTGTTTATTCATTTCTTAGGTGTACTGTAAGACATAGCTATTGTACTACCACGTCTGTTTTCGTAGAAATTCTGTAGCTTCGACTAGCATAGTATATTGCTAATTTTTGATATCATTGTCGGTGACTGATCAAGAACTTTACAAAGTTGCATTTTGTTTAAGAAACGATTGGAATCGTATGATTCACAAGTTTACATTTGAGCCCGTATATTGTTTTGTTTTGTCTTTGTTTTGTTATGCAGGAATGCTAATTTATCGTTTATAACATACCGCATATAAAGACATTACGTGTTACCGTTCATACCTGTTCCATGTAAACATTGAAAGTTCCCATTACAGAATATACAGAATTGAAGTTCATTTCTCAATGCAGCCATGGAACTCATACAAGAATGTAAAATTAAGAGAAATGATCAGCCTTTAACATAACAAATCTGATTGAAACAAGGCACAAATGTGTATACTACTGAGGTGTTATAACATTTACTTAGTGAGAAACAAGAACGGAAATCTTGTCTCTGACATTTTTCCATACACAACAAACTTTCATTATGAATCTGTCAAGAATATCTAGATCTAAATAAATTGATTTTCTTTTTAAGTACCGCCATCAGATACAATCCACGAAACCCTTATATCTTCTTGTGGCAGCGGAAAATATAACGTTGCAAAGTAAAGATCCTTAATCCTTACATTCACGTATGATATTATTTCAACTGAGTGGACAGACTTCCTAGTCTGCGTTTAATACTTTCTATGATCGGTTACAAGTCTGAATAAAATGTTGGATAAAAATACTGTTTCCACACTAATATTCAATCCGAATATACAGTTGCAACATTATGCTCACTCTCCTTCACAATGTTTCACGTTACCGATATTGTAAAAGAAAATGTTTGCAGAAAGGTGACATTATTTTAGAGATCAACGAAAGTACCATAACGCATACTCTCAGGGAGTAGAATCATTGCGAGAAGAAATCTGTCCAGGAGAAATTTTGCATTTGTGCAACATGGACAAACATAGATAGATAGATGACATTTCGATATCTCTGAGATTTGTTGATTTTCGAAGAAATTTAGAGCCTTCAAACATAGCTGAGCTGACGGAATGAATCTGCAAGCCTGAATTCTGTTTATGTGATCGGCAAAAACAGTGCATAATATTTACTACCTGTTAGGGATAAATGTCAAGAAGGAATAAAACATATGTAAGGCATATACATGGCAAGCAATATGGACAATGCTTAGTAGTATCATTCAAAGAGTATTTGTAAGAATAAGATTTGGTCTTTTTCTAAGATCATTTTGAAGGAATAGTATAAATCAATTTCTTTAGTGAATTGGGTTTCGTTTCTTGTGTGCTCCCATATCCGGTGGTGTTTTATGCATACTCTCTATTTCTTCGAAACATTGAATTCGGTTCAAACACGTTGCACGTTGCTTTGGACGGGAAAACCCGAAAACATGAATTGCACAAACGACATAATAAAAGCAAATACGTTTGAAAGGGCAAGGCAACCTTGATCTTTACATTCACTTGTAATTTGAAAATTGTTGGCAGATTTTATTGCCGGCGTTGAACGTTTACATATTTGGGAAGAAGCTCTAATGATCGAATTTCGGAATAATTTAGGAATGAATGTAGTTCGTGAGTCCCACGGAAGTATTTTAGTTCTGAAATTTTGTATTCAGTGTGTTTTGTATTACATCATTAAGGTATTTTGTATTACATCTATCGTCATGAAAGACTGTTTACAAGGTCGCAATTGTATCCGGAAAGAAAATATATCAGTGTTGCAAAAGAGGTGAGGACGGTTGAGAATCGCCTTTCGAGTGAAAATGCTTATCATATTACCAACCAAGAAGAGGATGAATTGTTTTGGCTTCTCTCCTGTCTAAGTGATCTGCACAAAGAAGTAAATAATGTTTTATACCTTCTAAAATAAATGTCAAGAAGAAGAAACATTTGTAAGACATATCCATGGTAAGCAACATGGACAACGATAAAATGAAATCGACATAATATTGAACATTTTGTAAGCCATCAGTCTTCTTAGTTGTTTATTCATTTCTTAGGTGTACTGTAAGACATAGCTATTGTACTACCACGTCTGTTTTCGTAGAAATTCTGTAGCTTCGACTAGCATAGTATATTGCTAATTTTTGATATCATTGTCGGTGACTGATCAAGAACTTTACAAAGTTGCATTTTGTTTAAGAAACGATTGGAATCGTATGATTCACAAGTTTACATTTGAGCCCGTATATTGTTTTGTTTTGTCTTTGTTTTGTTATGCAGGAATGCTAATTTATCGTTTATAACATACCGCATATAAAGACATTACGTGTTACCGTTCATACCTGTTCCATGTAAACATTGAAAGTTCCCATTACAGAATATACAGAATTGAAGTTCATTTCTCAATGCAGCCATGGAACTCATACAAGAATGTAAAATTAAGAGAAATGATCAGCCTTTAACATAACAAATCTGATTGAAACAAGGCACAAATGTGTATACTACTGAGGTGTTATAACATTTACTTAGTGAGAAACAAGAACGGAAATCTTGTCTCTGACATTTTTCCATACACAACAAACTTTCATTATGAATCTGTCAAGAATATCTAGATCTAAATAAATTGATTTTCTTTTTAAGTACCGCCATCAGATACAATCCACGAAACCCTTATATCTTCTTGTGGCAGCGGAAAATATAACGTTGCAAAGTAAAGATCCTTAATCCTTACATTCACGTATGATATTATTTCAACTGAGTGGACAGATTTCCTGGTCTGCGTTTAATACTTTCTATGATCGGTTACAAGTCTGAATAAAATGTTGGATAAAAATACTCTTTCCACACTAATATTCAATCCGAATATACAGTTGCAACATTATGCTCACTCTCCTTCACAATGTTTCACGTTACCGATATTGTAAAAGAAAATGTTTGCAGAAAGGTGACATTATTTTAGAGATCAACGAAAGTACCATAACGCATACTCTCAGGGAGTAGAATCATTGCGAGAAGAAATCTGTCCAGGAGAAATTTTGCATTTGTGCAACATGGACAAACATAGATAGATAGATGACATTTCGATATCTCTGAGATTTGTTGATTTTCGAAGAAATTTAGAGCCTTCAAACATAGCTGAGCTGACGGAATGAATCTGCAAGCCTGAATTCTGTTTATGTGATCGGCAAAAACAGTGCATAATATTTACTACCTGTTAGGGATAAATGTCAAGAAGGAATAAAACATATGTAAGGCATATACATGGCAAGCAATATGGACAATGCTTAGTAGTATCATTCAAAGAGTATTTGTAAGAATAAGATTTGGTCTTTTTCTAAGATCATTTTGAAGGAATAGTATAAATCAATTTCTTTAGTGAATTGGGTTTCGTTTCTTGTGTGCTCCCATATCCGGTGGTGTTTTATGCATACTCTCTATTTCTTCGAAACATTGAATTCGGTTCAAACACGTTGCACGTTGCTTTGGACGGGAAAACCCGAAAACATGAATTGCACAAACGACATAATAAAAGCAAATACGTTTGAAAGGGCAAGGCAACCTTGATCTTTACATTCACTTGTAATTTGAAAATTGTTGGCAGATTTTATTGCCGGCGTTGAACGTTTACATATTTGGGAAGAAGCTCTAATGATCGAATTTCGGAATAATTTAGGAATGAATGTAGTTCGTGAGTCCCACGGAAGTATTTTAGTTCTGAAATTTTGTATTCAGTGTGTTTTGTATTACATCATTAAGGTATTTTGTATTACATCTATCGTCATGAAAGACTGTTTACAAGGTCGCAATTGTATCCGGAAAGAAAATATATCAGTGTTGCAAAAGAGGTGAGGACGGTTGAGAATCGCCTTTCGAGTGAAAATGCTTATCATATTACCAACCAAGAAGAGGATGAATTGTTTTGGCTTCTCTCCTGTCTAAGTGATCTGCACAAAGAAGTAAATAATGTTTTATACCTTCTAAAATAAATGTCAAGAAGAAGAAACATTTGTAAGACATATCCATGGTAAGCAACATGGACAACGATAAAATGAAATCGACATAATATTGAACATTTTGTAAGCCATCAGTCTTCTTAGTTGTTTATTCATTTCTTAGGTGTACTGTAAGACATAGCTATTGTACTACCACGTCTGTTTTCGTAGAAATTCTGTAGCTTCGACTAGCATAGTATATTGCTAATTTTTGATATCATTGTCGGTGACTGATCAAGAACTTTACAAAGTTGCATTTTGTTTAAGAAACGATTGGAATCGTATGATTCACAAGTTTACGTTTGAGCCCGTATATTGTTTTGTTTTGTCTTTGTTTTGTTATGCAGGAATGCTAATTTATCGTTTATAACATACCGCATATAAAGACATTACGTGTTACCGTTCATACCTGTTCCATGTAAACATTGAAAGTTCCCATTACAGAATATACAGAATTGAAGTTCATTTCTCAATGCAGCCATGGAACTCATACAAGAATGTAAAATTAAGAGAAATGATCAGCCTTTAACATAACAAATCTGATTGAAACAAGACACAAATGTGTATACTACTGAGGTGTTATAACTTTTACTTAGTGAGAAACAAGAACGGAAATCTTGTCTCTGACATTTTTCCATACACAACAAACTTTCATTATGAATCTGTCAAGAATATCTAGATCTAAATAAATTGATTTTCTTTTTAAGTACCGCCATCAGATACAATCCACGAAACCCTTATATCTTCTTGTGGCAGCGGAAAATATAACGTTGCAAAGTAAAGATCCTTAATCCTTACATTCACGTATGATATTATTTCAACTGAGTGGACAGATTTCCTGGTCTGCCTTTAATACTTTCTATGATCGGTTACAAGTCTGAATAAAATGTTGGATAAAAATACTGTTTCCACACTAATATTCAATCCGAATATACAGTTGCAACATTATGCTCACTCTCCTTCACAATGTTTCACGTTACCGATATTGTAAAAGAAAATGTTTGCAGAAAGGTGACATTATTTTAGAGATCAACTATCTCATCACGAAAGTACGATAACGCATACTCTCAGGGAGTAGAATCATTGCGAGAAGAAATCTGTCCAGGAGAAATTTTGCATTTGTGCAACATGGACAAACATAGATAGATAGATGACATTTCGATATCTCTGAGATTTGTTGATTTTCGAAGAAATTTAGAGCCTTCAAACATAGCTGAGCTGACGGAATGAATCTGCAAGCCTGAATTCTGTTTATGTGATCGGCAAAAACAGTGCATAATATTTACTACCTGTTAGGGATAAATGTCAAGAAGGAATAAAACATATGTAAGGCATATACATGGCAAGCAATATGGACAATGCTTAGTAGTATCATTCAAAGAGTATTTGTAAGAATAAGATTTGGTCTTTTTCTAAGATCATTTTGAAGGAATAGTATAAATCAATTTCTTTAGTGAATTGGGTTTCGTTTCTTGTGTGCTCCCATATCCGGTGGTGTTTTATGCATACTCTCTATTTCTTCGAAACATTGAATTCGGTTCAAACACGTTGCACGTTGCTTTGGACGGGAAAACCCGAAAACATGAATTGCACAAACGACATAATAAAAGCAAATACGTTTGAAAGGGCAAGGCAACCTTGATCTTTACATTCACTTGTAATTTGAAAATTGTTGGCAGATTTTATTGCCGGCGTTGAACGTTTACATATTTGGGAAGAAGCTCTAATGATCGAATTTCGGAATAATTTAGGAATGAATGTAGTTCGTGAGTCCCACGGAAGTATTTTAGTTCTGAAATTTTGTATTCAGTGTGTTTTGTATTACATCATTAAGGTATTTTGTATTACATCTATCGTCATGAAAGACTGTTTACAAGGTCGCAATTGTATCCGGAAAGAAAATATATCAGTGTTGCAAAAGAGGTGAGGACGGTTGAGAATCGCCTTTCGAGTGAAAATGCTTATCATATTACCAACCAAGAAGAGGATGAATTGTTTTGGCTTCTCTCCTGTCTAAGTGATCTGCACAAAGAAGTAAATAATGTTTTATACCTTCTAAAATAAATGTCAAGAAGAAGAAACATTTGTAAGACATATCCATGGTAAGCAACATGGACAACGATAAAATGAAATCGACATAATATTGAACATTTTGTAAGCCATCAGTCTTCTTAGTTGTTTATTCATTTCTTAGGTGTACTGTAAGACATAGCTATTGTACTACCACGTCTGTTTTCGTAGAAATTCTGTAGCTTCGACTAGCATAGTATATTGCTAATTTTTGATATCATTGTCGGTGACTGATCAAGAACTTTACAAAGTTGCATTTTGTTTAAGAAACGATTGGAATCGTATGATTCACAAGTTTACATTTGAGCCCGTATATTGTTTTGTTTTGTCTTTGTTTTGTTATGCAGGAATGCTAATTTATCGTTTATAACATACCGCATATAAAGACATTACGTGTTACCGTTCATACCTGTTCCATGTAAACATTGAAAGTTCCCATTACAGAATATACAGAATTGAAGTTCATTTCTCAATGCAGCCATGGAACTCATACAAGAATGTAAAATTAAGAGAAATGATCAGCCTTTAACATAACAAATCTGATTGAAACAAGGCACAAATGTGTATACTACTGAGGTGTTATAACATTTACTTAGTGAGAAACAAGAACGGAAATCTTGTCTCTGACATTTTTCCATACACAACAAACTTTCATTATGAATCTGTCAAGAATATCTAGATCTAAATAAATTGATTTTCTTTTTAAGTACCGCCATCAGATACAATCCACGAAACCCTTATATCTTCTTGTGGCAGCGGAAAATATAACGTTGCAAAGTAAAGATCCTTAATCCTTACATTCACGTATGATATTATTTCAACTGAGTGGACAGACTTCCTAGTCTGCGTTTAATACTTTCTATGATCGGTTACAAGTCTGAATAAAATGTTGGATAAAAATACTGTTTCCACACTAATATTCAATCCGAATATACAGTTGCAACATTATGCTCACTCTCCTTCACAATGTTTCACGTTACCGATATTGTAAAAGAAAATGTTTGCAGAAAGGTGACATTATTTTAGAGATCAACTATCTCATCACGAAAGTACGATAACGCATACTCTCAGGGAGTAGAATCATTGCGAGAAGAAATCTGTCCAGGAGAAATTTTGCATTTGTGCAACATGGACAAACATAGATAGATAGATGACATTTCGATATCTCTGAGATTTGTTGATTTTCGAAGAAATTTAGAGCCTTCAAACATAGCTGAGCTGACGGAATGAATCTGCAAGCCTGAATTCTGTTTATGTGATCGGCAAAAACAGTGCATAATATTTACTACCTGTTAGGGATAAATGTCAAGAAGGAATAAAACATATGTAAGGCATATACATGGCAAGCAATATGGACAATGCTTAGTAGTATCATTCAAAGAGTATTTGTAAGAATAAGATTTGGTCTTTTTCTAAGATCATTTTGAAGGAATAGTATAAATCAATTTCTTTAGTGAATTGGGTTTCGTTTCTTGTGTGCTCCCATATCCGGTGGTGTTTTATGCATACTCTCTATTTCTTCGAAACATTGAATTCGGTTCAAACACGTTGCACGTTGCTTTGGACGGGAAAACCCGAAAACATGAATTGCACAAACGACATAATAAAAGCAAATACGTTTGAAAGGGCAAGGCAACCTTGATCTTTACATTCACTTGTAATTTGAAAATTGTTGGCAGATTTTATTGCCGGCGTTGAACGTTTACATATTTGGGAAGAAGCTCTAATGATCGAATTTCGGAATAATTTAGGAATGAATGTAGTTCGTGAGTCCCACGGAAGTATTTTAGTTCTGAAATTTTGTATTCAGTGTGTTTTGTATTACATCATTAAGGTATTTTGTATTACATCTATCGTCATGAAAGACTGTTTACAAGGTCGCAATTGTATCCGGAAAGAAAATATATCAGTGTTGCAAAAGAGGTGAGGACGGTTGAGAATCGCCTTTCGAGTGAAAATGCTTATCATATTACCAACCAAGAAGAGGATGAATTGTTTTGGCTTCTCTCCTGTCTAAGTGATCTGCACAAAGAAGTAAATAATGTTTTATACCTTCTAAAATAAATGTCAAGAAGAAGAAACATTTGTAAGACATATCCATGGTAAGCAACATGGACAACGATAAAATGAAATCGACATAATATTGAACATTTTGTAAGCCATCAGTCTTCTTAGTTGTTTATTCATTTCTTAGGTGTACTGTAAGACATAGCTATTGTACTACCACGTCTGTTTTCGTAGAAATTCTGTAGCTTCGACTAGCATAGTATATTGCTAATTTTTGATATCATTGTCGGTGACTGATCAAGAACTTTACAAAGTTGCATTTTGTTTAAGAAACGATTGGAATCGTATGATTCACAAGTTTACATTTGAGCCCGTATATTGTTTTGTTTTGTCTTTGTTTTGTTATGCAGGAATGCTAATTTATCGTTTATAACATACCGCATATAAAGACATTACGTGTTACCGTTCATACCTGTTCCATGTAAACATTGAAAGTTCCCATTACAGAATATACAGAATTGAAGTTCATTTCTCAATGCAGCCATGGAACTCATACAAGAATGTAAAATTAAGAGAAATGATCAGCCTTTAACATAACAAATCTGATTGAAACAAGGCACAAATGTGTATACTACTGAGGTGTTATAACATTTACTTAGTGAGAAACAAGAACGGAAATCTTGTCTCTGACATTTTTCCATACACAACAAACTTTCATTATGAATCTGTCAAGAATATCTAGATCTAAATAAATTGATTTTCTTTTTAAGTACCGCCATCAGATACAATCCACGAAACCCTTATATCTTCTTGTGGCAGCGGAAAATATAACGTTGCAAAGTAAAGATCCTTAATCCTTACATTCACGTATGATATTATTTCAACTGAGTGGACAGACTTCCTGGTCTGCCTTTAATACTTTCTATGATCGGTTACAAGTCTGAATAAAATGTTGGATAAAAATACTGTTTCCACACTAATATTCAATCCGAATATACAGTTGCAACATTATGCTCACTCTCCTTCACAATGTTTCACGTTACCGATATTGTAAAAGAAAATGTTTGCAGAAAGGTGACATTATTTTAGAGATCAACTATCTCATCACGAAAGTACGATAACGCATACTCTCAGGGAGTAGAATCATTGCGAGAAGAAATCTGTCCAGGAGAAATTTTGCATTTGTGCAACATGGACAAACATAGATAGATAGATGACATTTCGATATCTCTGAGATTTGTTGATTTTCGAAGAAATTTAGAGCCTTCAAACATAGCTGAGCTGACGGAATGAATCTGCAAGCCTGAATTCTGTTTATGTGATCGGCAAAAACAGTGCATAATATTTACTACCTGTTAGGGATAAATGTCAAGAAGGAATAAAACATATGTAAGGCATATACATGGCAAGCAATATGGACAATGCTTAGTAGTATCATTCAAAGAGTATTTGTAAGAATAAGATTTGGTCTTTTTCTAAGATCATTTTGAAGGAATAGTATAAATCAATTTCTTTAGTGAATTGGGTTTCGTTTCTTGTGTGCTCCCATATCCGGTGGTGTTTTATGCATACTCTCTATTTCTTCGAAACATTGAATTCGGTTCAAACACGTTGCACGTTGCTTTGGACGGGAAAACCCGAAAACATGAATTGCACAAACGACATAATAAAAGCAAATACGTTTGAAAGGGCAAGGCAACCTTGATCTTTACATTCACTTGTAATTTGAAAATTGTTGGCAGATTTTATTGCCGGCGTTGAACGTTTACATATTTGGGAAGAAGCTCTAATGATCGAATTTCGGAATAATTTAGGAATGAATGTAGTTCGTGAGTCCCACGGAAGTATTTTAGTTCTGAAATTTTGTATTCAGTGTGTTTTGTATTACATCATTAAGGTATTTTGTATTACATCTATCGTCATGAAAGACTGTTTACAAGGTCGCAATTGTATCCGGAAAGAAAATATATCAGTGTTGCAAAAGAGGTGAGGACGGTTGAGAATCGCCTTTCGAGTGAAAATGCTTATCATATTACCAACCAAGAAGAGGATGAATTGTTTTGGCTTCTCTCCTGTCTAAGTGATCTGCACAAAGAAGTAAATAATGTTTTATACCTTCTAAAATAAATGTCAAGAAGAAGAAACATTTGTAAGACATATCCATGGTAAGCAACATGGACAACGATAAAATGAAATCGACATAATATTGAACATTTTGTAAGCCATCAGTCTTCTTAGTTGTTTATTCATTTCTTAGGTGTACTGTAAGACATAGCTATTGTACTACCACGTCTGTTTTCGTAGAAATTCTGTAGCTTCGACTAGCATAGTATATTGCTAATTTTTGATATCATTGTCGGTGACTGATCAAGAACTTTACAAAGTTGCATTTTGTTTAAGAAACGATTGGAATCGTATGATTCACAAGTTTACATTTGAGCCCGTATATTGTTTTGTTTTGTCTTTGTTTTGTTATGCAGGAATGCTAATTTATCGTTTATAACATACCGCATATAAAGACATTACGTGTTACCGTTCATACCTGTTCCATGTAAACATTGAAAGTTCCCATTACAGAATATACAGAATTGAAGTTCATTTCTCAATGCAGCCATGGAACTCATACAAGAATGTAAAATTAAGAGAAATGATCAGCCTTTAACATAACAAATCTGATTGAAACAAGGCACAAATGTGTATACTACTGAGGTGTTATAACATTTACTTAGTGAGAAACAAGAACGGAAATCTTGTCTCTGACATTTTTCCATACACAACAAACTTTCATTATGAATCTGTCAAGAATATCTAGATCTAAATAAATTGATTTTCTTTTTAAGTACCGCCATCAGATACAATCCACGAAACCCTTATATCTTCTTGTGGCAGCGGAAAATATAACGTTGCAAAGTAAAGATCCTTAATCCTTACATTCACGTATGATATTATTTCAACTGAGTGGACAGATTTCCTGGTCTGCCTTTAATACTTTCTATGATCGGTTACAAGTCTGAATAAAATGTTGGATAAAAATACTGTTTCCACACTAATATTCAATCCGAATATACAGTTGCAACATTATGCTCACTCTCCTTCACAATGTTTCACGTTACCGATATTGTAAAAGAAAATGTTTGCAGAAAGGTGACATTATTTTAGAGATCAACGAAAGTACCATAACGCATACTCTCAGGGAGTAGAATCATTGCGAGAAGAAATCTGTCCAGGAGAAATTTTGTATTTGTGCAACATGGACAAACATAGATAGATAGATGACATTTTGATATCTCTGAGATTTGTTGATTTTCGAAGAAATTTAGAGCCTTCAAACATAGCTGAGCTGACGGAATGAATCTGCAAGCCTGAATTCTGTTTATGTGATCGGCAAAAACAGTGCATAATATTTACTACCTGTTAGGGATAAATGTCAAGAAGGAATAAAACATATGTAAGGCATATACATGGCAAGCAATATGGACAATGCTTAGTAGTATCATTCAAAGAGTATTTGTAAGAATAAGATTTGGTCTTTTTCTAAGATCATTTTGAAGGAATAGTATAAATCAATTTCTTTAGTGAATTGGGTTTCGTTTCTTGTGTGCTCCCATATCCGGTGGTGTTTTATGCATACTCTCTATTTCTTCGAAACATTGAATTCGGTTCAAACACGTTGCACGTTGCTTTGGACGGGAAAACCCGAAAACATGAATTGCACAAACGACATAATAAAAGCAAATACGTTTGAAAGGGCAAGGCAACCTTGATCTTTACATTCACTTGTAATTTGAAAATTGTTGGCAGATTTTATTGCCGGCGTTGAACGTTTACATATTTGGGAAGAAGCTCTAATGATCGAATTTCGGAATAATTTAGGAATGAATGTAGTTCGTGAGTCCC